>JASANX010000976.1:0-67516 GCA_030849745.1 Trypanosoma scelopori | reverse complement strand
CAGCGTGCCCTGAAGAAGCCCAAATCCTCGAAGGCAGCCATCGTCAGCGCCGTGTAGAAGCCGGCGACAATAAACATCGAACTCATCAGCTCGTCTTTTGCAACGACGTCCTCCCAGTCCGACCGTACGGTATTGTCAGTGACCGAGGCCGCCAACATCATGCCCTCAAGAGTGCTGCAGCCGTAGTGCTCCCTCGCCTTCCCCAGCGTATTGGCGGATTTCACCGCCGTCACTTGCCTTCCGGCAAAAGTGATCTCCCCCAGCATGTTGTGCTTCTGCATAATAGTGTGGCTGAACCCAAGTGCGTGCGCAATCTCGCGTGCGGTCAGACGCACAACCATGCGCAAGTTGTCAACAAAACTATTTGTTCTCATGGCGGCGGCGGTTGGACGGTCATTGCTGGCCGCTGAGCAAGCAGAAGAAAACAAAGAGCCAGTCGCGACAGCGACGTACAGCACAAAGTCCGTGTCGCTCACTCCGGCTGTGTGATGTTCACCTGGCACGGTGAAATGCCTGCATGGGTTTGTTGCATCGAACGACGGCACCACCAACGGGCTGCTGAGGCGCTGCACGAGGAGGCGGTCGGTGTGCAGCTTCACAGCAGCGGGGAGAATCGTGTTGAGGATCGCAGTTTTCATTTCCGCCGTCACGATGTGTGCAGCCGTACAATCGAACTCCCCTCCCTCAAAATCCGGCCGTTTTTCACCGGCTGTAGTGCAGTACTTCGTGGCGTCGTCCAGGTCCTTCGTGGACACGTGGATGCGGAGTGGCTCCCAGTTGCCGCTGCTTGCTTGGGCTGCGGCGGCGGAGAGGCACACGCTGGCGCCGCACAGGAGCATCAGAACGAGCAGCGGCAGCGGCAGCGGCGGTGGCGGCGCAGTGCAGTGTGGCCCGTGCATCATGTGGTGGTGCTCTTGTTATAAACTGCTTTGCAAGGCTTTCTAGTGGAGGAGATGTGGGAAGCAGGGGAGGCGTGCGGAGCTGTCAACTCCCCACTGCTGGTGTAGCGTGGGATGCAAAGGGCACGTGAGAGACACGTCCGACCATCGCAGCGCAACATGGCCGTGTGTGGGCGGGACGCTCACTCAATACCGCACCCAACTCGCCATTGCAGCCGAGTATCGGCGTGAGCCGCTCGCTCCATTCGCCCAGCAGTCAGCGCCTGCAGCAGCAGCAGCAGCAGCAGCAGCAGCACTCTTGCGCATCAAAGAAAGCTCGCACGAAAACCCCTCGCGGCAGATGCCGGAAAGGAGCGGGGTGTGGCGCAGAGAAGAAACGGCAACAGCGCGGCACTCATGGGCAACACAGCGCACCAGCGAGAGGTCATTATCTGTTTTCCACTGGAGTGCTCAGACCCAAGAAGGACAGCACCAAATTCCCCCACACGCCACGCTGAATTGTTGGCGCAGTCCCTCCAGAGCCTGGGTGTGCATGCGGGTGCTAGACGGCGCTGGGGGCGCTTTGCGACACAAACACGTAGAGACGGGTGGCAATGGCAGCAACGGTCGATTGGGAGGAGGGCGCGAGCATAGCCCCGCAGCAGCGGCGACGATGCTGCCGGCATCACGGGAGTTGCCAGACAAGAAGAGCAACAAGCGCAGCTGTCCACACCACGAGGGTCGCAAGAAAATGCAGCAACGTGCCTCCACCCTTCTGGCGCCGCATCCGCAAATAATCTGCACGCATGGAGGGTGGAGGCGGCTCCCCAACGGACGGCGACCTGCGCGCACTGAAGCACTGAAGCACTGAAGCGCTGAAGCGCCTCAGCGAAACGAGAGGCGAACGCGGCGGGCCTCTTCCTCCCACACTCTCTCCTCAGCCGCGCGGTTCGCCATCCGCCTCTCCACCGCGACGTGATCCTCTGCGCAGTCCCCCACCCCCGGCCACCCGAAACGAAGTCATCGGCGCCACATGAATTGGCGCGGCGTTTAGGCCCGTTGCCTCCCTCGCAGGGGCATGATGTGCAGCAGCCACAAGATGCGAGGGAGGAAGCAGAAGCAGCGGCCACACCCCTGAACTCGCGGGGTCATCACCGATGCGAGTGGAAGAGAGCATGGGAGGAGGAAGAAGGGGGAGCCGCCTCGTCGTCTGCCGGGCGCTACGCACAAACACGGCACCTGGGCAGCACACAGCTCCACGTGCTCGTGACATGGCATGGCCCGTTTCTTTACGTGAGCCCTGCACTCCGCACATCCATCTATTCACTCGGCGAGGAATGCCTTGATGTTAATCGTCTTTATGGGCAGATCCTTCGCCGAGGTCCTTGCGCCCTGGTTGTGCATTGACTTCACGCGGTTCACCAACACCTTTCGGTTGGACCAAAACGTATCCTGCTGCTTCCGGAACTGCATGTAGCGAGCATCCTCCTCCGCCTCCTTCATGCGCCTCGTCATGCCCGCTAGGCTGCGATTCACGTTAATCCAGCGGCTTCGGTAATCACGTACCGCCTTGCTCTCCTCAAAGTCCACAAAAAAATATGGCTCATCGTAATTTGTGCGCGGGCGCTGTCGCTCGCCAAATGGCCAGTCCACACCGGCCAACAGACACTGATACCTCACCGCATGCAGCGTCCAGAAGTTGGTGTACCACCGCCCGACAATGCCCTCCGACTGTGCCCAAATGCGCTGCGGTGGGCGCGGGACATCCGCCACCCGAAATCCATCCGGGACCATTGAGAGCGCAAGGCGAAGGGCCTCGGGTGAGTACTTCAGCCGCATGACCGCACGGCGCCCCTTCGTGTAGGCGCCTAGACGACTCACTTCGTACCACGTCTTCTCGCGGTACGTTGCGCGGTAGGTGCTGCGCCTTCCGTTCCACCACATCATGTTTTGGATGTTCAGCATGGACGGGATGTACTTCACGGGGGTCGTTTCGGGGGCGATTCCGACACCCGGCGACGCTGCCAGCACACCGCCTGTGCGCTGAAGCATCACGCTGCCTGGCGATGGGCAAAGACGAAGCGCACAAACAGCAAATGCAGCAGCGACTGGTAGCCGAAACAGACTGCAGGTGCACGCGCACCTACTTTCCCTCCCTCCCTGTGCTGCCAACTTCATGGGGGGTGGGAGAGAGAAAGAAAGAGCGAGTGTGTGAGAGAATGGCGTACGTCAGGAAAGTGTCACCCCGACGACATGAGATGGACATCGCGCCCCGCAGAGGAACCTATACTTCGCAGGTGCGCAGACAAACACTTGTACACATAAGAGGCAGATGGCCACGCACATCGGCAGCCAGACACGCCCTACCCGGAAATTGCAATGGTGGCATGGCCACCAACAACTCCTCCACACACGGTTTCCCTGCCATCCGCTTCGCCTCCCCCAGCCCTCGCACACATTTCACGCCTCCATCGATTCACTGCCCTAGTAGAACCGGAGGCTGCAGATGCAGCTGCCACCACCACCCATCGCGCAAGAAACACCGTCCACATCGTCAATGCTCGCTGTTACTTCCCACCGTAGCCGCTCTTCTGTTCACCGCCGCTGCATCTGGTGCGCCGGTACCATCCCTGACGGCAGCGGACCACAGGCTTTGGAACGTATTCCGTTCGTCCCTCGCTGAAGCACCATGCTCCATGTAGTCAATCTTGCTCTCGCCCTTCCATTTCCAGTCAGCGTCACCGTAGTGGGCATTGGTGACTGGATCGGGAATGTATGGGAATTTGTGCACATACAGGCGGTGCCGCACATAGATGCCGTCCCCAACAGACGGCTTCCGCACCTCGTCGAGGAGAACATATTTCACGCCCCATCCCTCCAGCAGAGCAACGGCCTCATCCTTGTGTATGGCATTAAGGTGGCGGCGGAACGTTGCGTCCTGGAAGAGGTTGGTGGTGGCGACGGAGCAGTCCCATGTGGCGCGAGTGAAGTTGCCCACTTGGTCAAACTGCGCACCCTTCAGTTTGACAGTGCGGACGTCGTATCGCTCACTGTGGAGGGTTGGGTGGCAGTACTGCGCGCGGTGGTGGTGCCGCTCAACGATAAACTTGGTGCCCCTCAGTCCACCCATGGCGTTGTACAGAAACATGCGGTCGTTGTAGTGCTGCAGGTAGCTGCCGAGGTAGCGCAGCTTCTTCCTCCGCTCCTTGATGAGCATCAGTGTCAGCTCGAGACGCTCGGGTGTGATGCGATTGAGGACACGGGGCACACCCGGGTTATGTAAGATGGTCATTGCTGCTCTGCTGCACTGAGCACGGCGTCCATAACGGTGCCGTGCAGGGCCAGAGGTGGCAAGTAAAACACAAGAAAAAATAAAATGGACGGTCGGATAGACAGACGTGTGGTACAATAGAAATGAAGATGGCAGAACCAATGCCAAGAGCCCCAGAACATCAGACGGACGCACGGCATGCATGCGCAGTCGCGTGCAGTGCGGCGAGGAAGAGACACGAACAACAACAGACAGAAAAAAAAAAAACACACAGGCATCCCCCCCGCTCCCTTTTCGTTCGTTCGGTCGGTCTTCCATTCCACAGTAGACGCGCCTGGGCGTGTGTGTACGGCTGCGATGCAGATAATATACGCCGTGCAGGGAGAGAGCGAGGGGTCAACGCCGGTAGTTGCTATTTGTAAAGCGGAAGAACAGGCGGTAGGTCCCACTGCTGTCGAAGCTTGCGCGGACACCACCCGGCCGTGGATCCCATTGCTTTCGCACGATCTGGTACGCGACATCGGCGTAAGGGGGCCCTACGGAGAAAACCAAAATGCAGTACGTGTCATTCGGACCTCTCGACGTGTCCTCGATGCGGTAGATGCGGCTCATGTCACGCTTGGTGTTGGCAAGGGCGGGGTAGAATAGAGTGAACTCGTACCACAGTACACTCCGCGGCGGGGGGTTTGTGCGTGCATCGTAGTGCGTGCGGTTGTACTGCGTCCAGGTGTATCCCGTTTTCACCTTGCAGAATCGGTGCGGTTTTACGAGCGCTGCAGGCGCAACCACGCCCTCCCTCCCAGACGCTGCCGCCGGTGTTGGTGTCTTCTTCCAACTGTGCGGCGGTGCCTGGACTCGAGCCCACGCAGACGGCTGCTGCTGTTGTTGCTGCTGACGCTTGTAGTAATCCATGATCTCATCCTTGAAGAGTTCCTCGTCTTCGCCCAAGGTGTCGTTCTGTTTTTCTAGTGCAGCGCGCATGTAGGACTCGTTCGGAACAAAATCTAGCGGCACCCCAATGTCATCACGGTTCTCACGCTCTACCTCTCTTCGCTGTCGTCCAGCTGCAATGGCCTCACGCTGAGTCTGCAATGCCTGCAGTGATGGTGTCAACGGTGGTGGTGCAACAGCTGCAGACTTCCCGAAACGATCGAGCCTCTCGCAGGCTGCCAGTACATTCAACCGAGCATGCACCATGGCGTAGAAAGTTGGGTTTACTCCGCTCGACAGAACAGTAGGGTTGTCTGCTGGGCAGTTCGCCAGCGCTGATAGATCTGCTAGCAGTCGAGTCACCATGGCCGCGCGTTCCGACTGCGCCAGTCGACGTTTCAGGTGATTGTGATCATGATTATTATGAGAATCCTTATCTTGGTGTGTAAAAGAAGAAGAAGCTGAAGTGATTCGTCCTGCCACCACTGCCGCCGCGGGGGTTGCGCCACCGTCATCGTTGTTTTCTACTGCTTCCTTCTTGATGACCTCGTTCTGCACCGTGGCAGTGGAAGCAGTCCCATTCGCATCAATGAGAGCAATGGTGGCTGGAGCGGATTCGGGGATTCGTGGCGGTGATGGCCAGTGCCCAAGCATGCGCGGAGCTGCGAGAGAGTTGAGGAGGTTCATCAGCTGTTGCTCGTACCTCGGGCGCAACGCAAAGGCGTTTACGCTGGCGCTGCTGAGCGAAAGCGCCTCGATGTATTCAAGCACAGCCACCCAGAAGAATGCGCTCCGCCAAAGTATACCGACCAGCTCCACAGCGGAGTCTCTCTCCTCTTCGTTATCGTCGTTGTAATTATACTCGTCATCCCCGCCACCACCGCCGCCGGAGTTCTCATCGATCCAGCGACCCAACGCGTCACGTGCGTCGACAAACTCCTCAATGGAGGCGAGAGTCTGTTGCATAACCTCCGACGTGTTCTCCGCCACCGCCCACTCCACAAGAGTCGGCAGAGACATAAACTCGTAGTGCTGTGGCAGCGACACCCGTTCGATGGCTTCCGTGACGATGCGCTGGGCCTGTGCGATGTAACTAACGGGTGGAAACGCACGTGTATCGAGGAACCACATGGAGTAACAAATGACGAGAGCGTCAATCGGCAAAATGCTCCTGCGTCGTTGCCGGATGCGTTCAATGGCGCGGGAGCCACTCTGCCGGAGAAGCGCAGAATACACCTCCACCACCTCATCTGCTTCACGGCTACGTTTCAACATCCCAGCCGCGGTGCAGTCGGACCTCCTCTTCTTATCACACACCCTCTATCGCTTGACTCAGCACTCGTCGTGCACAATTCCTCCTCCTCCCGTAGACACCGAAGGTAATGAAGGAAGAAACGCAACGTGCACACAACTCTCCATTTCGCGCCACATACATAGATGCATACATACATACACAGAGATACATGTAGATCTATATAATAGATATGGATATACATTGAAATGACAATAACGACAGGAGTGATTACAAACATGCACTCACACGTTCACTCAGAGTCGGGGAAACAAACAAACAAACAAAAAGTGAATGGAGAGAATAAATATTACAAGAACAAAACAGCAGGGCGGGGGTTTTTGGGGTGCATATCCCTGTTCGCCATGACAGCCCATTGGTGTGCCTGCGTGTCTTAATTCACGTATTCCCCATCCGCCTATCACGTCCGATAACACCAACACCAACAACAACAATGACAACAAAAGGAGGGAAAAAAAAAAACATATATATATATATATATATATATATATATATATACGTTTATATATACAATGTACTATTAGAGAAGAGCGCTCTATTTAGACCCTCTTGCCCCTCACACTATCGGTCTCTCACCCACCAGCTTTATAGCCCTCAGCCTTCCCTCTTCGCTGCCGTAGGAAGTGCGCGATACCAAACGGTGCGGGGTCCATCTGTACTTTTCTCCGTGAAGTTCAATCATCAAATTCCCATGGGTATTTCTTCAGCTCCTCATCTTCAGTTTCCTCTGCAGAACTCGGCGGCGTTTCCGCGGTTTCAGTGCTCACTAGTGATTCCTCCGTCTCCGCTGTTTCCCCCTCCTCCTCCTCCTCCTCCTCCTTGCTGACGATCTGATGCTCCTCGTCTCGACTCACCTCCTGCATCGCAGCATTGGCACAAGCAAGCGGCGGCGGCGGCGGCGACGGCAAACTATCTATCGCAATGGGAGGTGGTTTCATCGGTGGAAGTCCAGTGCGGTCGCGCGCATCCGAGGATCCAAATGAAGATGGTACTTGCGGTATTGGGACGCCCACCGTGGGGGAGCACTCACGCGGCAAGATATCATTTCTCCCGGGACACATCGTCGCCATTAACGCGGGTGGGGCCATCTTGACATCCTCCTTTTCGTCACCCACACCACCCGCACGGTCCTCATTCCTTTCAACGTTGTCATCACAGAGACCTGGTGATGGGAAGGAGGTCGAATATCGCACAGAATCGTCTCTCGTGCTTCCATTTACCTCTCGAATGAGAAGCGCGCTCGGAAGGCTTCCGTTGGACGCGGTCATGCCACCATACCGGTCAGCACAGTGTTCGTTAAAGGATGCAACGCGGCAGGGTGCCTTCGCCCGCCGTGGAACATTGAGCAGCGCTTTGGAAGAGTCAGCCACCCGCTCCGCTGCAGTACCCACCAAGCTCCAGCGTCTGCGCGGCTGCTGCTGCTGACCCACCACCACCTCCGCCTCCACCTCCACCTCCTCCTTTTCCTCCTCCTGATTCTTCTTTGGATGTTGTTGTTTATTGCTTCCTTGGTGCCTCACTGCATTCGCACACAAGGAAGAAGTCTGGGCTTTAGCTGCCCACTTCGCCTTTTTCGAGCTGCGACAGGTGCCACCTCCATTTGCACCCTTGTGGCTAAAAAGTCTACGCCAGCGGAGCCGTGGATCCTCTTCATCCCCGCCACCCCCCATCCTTTCAGCAAGTTTTGCCTCCTCCTCCTCCTGCCGCTTCTGCTGCCTTTGAAGGTAGCGAATAAGATGAGTTCTTCCACCCTCACCCTCCTCAGCGTCATATCCAGCACCACTGGAGTAGCCATTCGCATACACACCACTGTAGTGGGCCAGTAGCCGACGGGACTGTGCCAGCCGGCCCACCTCCATCATGATACACCGGGCCTCCTCGCTTGATTTGTGCTGCAAGAGACTCACCATCAGGTTACAAATGCCTCGCTCGTCGTCGTTGAGACTACCAAATACATCAGTACCCGCCCGGGGAGAGACCGTCCTTGACGACCGCTGAAGCGCCTCCCCTTGCGCCGCTGCTACAAAACGAAGGCGCGTCTCCTTAGCAGCTGCTGCCAAGGAAGTTGTCTTTCGCCGCTGAGAGAGGGATTCCATGTACGGTCCAAGTAGCTGTGCACGCCTCCACGGCTGCCGAGTACACCTCCCGCCCCGGCATGAGCCTGCGGTCCCAGGCCGCCTTGGCGCTTTGCAAGACGCTTGCATTTTTGCTCCCCTTCGCCACTATCCCTCGTTTTTGCCTCAGAGACCAGATGATGATGATGATGATGATGATGATGATGATGATGTGTGTGTGTGTGTGTGATGGTAGCAACACGGAGCGTGTCCCAATTCCACCTATATGTAGATATAGATAGATAGATAGATAGATAGAGATCCCTCACCCCTTACGCTACGCCCGAGTGTGCGAGTTCACCTTCCACTCCTTGTACAGAATGCATGACACGGCAAGAAGAAGAAGAAGAGCAGGAAGAAATAGAAACAGGTGGAACGCGCAGGCACACACACACACAGATATGTATATATAAATAAATATATATATGCACATGCATGAGAAGATGAGGAGACACAGTAAAAGAGTGCCACCAAACAACTGCTTCGGTCGCCTTCTTGCATTCACACACGCGCATCGCCAACCCGTTTACGCGCATCTGATTATCATCATTATTATTTATCATCCTTTCTTTTTTTTTCTCTTTACTCTTCTCTCCTTCAAATGCATATGTAAAAGAAAAAAAAAGAAGAAAGGCAGGGACAACATATGTTTCGCATTCCTCAAATGGCAACTTCTCAGGAGACGGAAACGATGGAAAGGCAGCAGCGGCAGGAACAACAGCAACCACGCGACGCACACATCACACATGCAAATGTCTGCATGGAGTACAAGACAGAGGGATTCTCCCTCTCCTCCCTCTGCAGTGTGTGTGTGTGTGTGGCACCTCACCACCCACTGCAGTCGTCATTGTTCGATCCCCCTCCTTTATTTTCTTCTCCAGTTTGATGCCTCTGCTCTGCTGCTGCTGCTCCACTCCGCATGCCATTCCCCCACCCACCCCATTTTCATTGCTCTGCCTGCCTGCCTGCCTTTTTTTCTTTTTGATTTGTTTCCCCTTCTTTTTTTGTGTGTGTATGTATGTGTGTGTGTGTGTGTGTGTGTGTGTTTTGGAGGGGGGGTTTGGTTGGTTGGTTTTGATTCGAATCCTTTTTATTCCCTCCGCGTGCGTTTGGATGGTGTGAGTGTGGGTGTGGGTGTGAGTTTTTTGGCAGATCGTTTCTCACAGCCGCCTCTCCTTTAGCGTCGGTCAACGACCTCCAGTTTGTCAAGCACCATCTGGTGCACGGAGCGAACCTGCGAGCCTACAACCATCTGCTCTGCTACGGAGTCGATCTTTGCGCGCTGCTTCGTCTCACTGATGAGGTTCGCGAGCCACACCTCGGCGTCTGCAGCACTCATGTCTAACCTCTTCGCCACGTACGGGATCGACACGACACTGTGCGTCATCATGTAACGTGCAAAGATGAGTCGCTTGGCGTTCTCCACAAGCCCATCGGCGTGCATGTTAAGGAAATAGTCGCTGAGAGCCATCTCCCGCACCTCGGGCAGCAGCGTGAGTGCGTCATCGAAGGACTGCTTGTTCACAATCGCACCCACGAGCTGCGTGAGGGGGTCCGAGTACTCATATATACTGGTTACCATTGCCGCCGCGCTACGCAAGGCAGAGCGCCGCTGCTTGTTGAGTATTGCTGCGGCACAGATGTAGCGCAGGTAATGCGGGCACACCGTCTCCACCACGCTTTGATACACAAAGTTAGTCTTAAAGTCGAAGATGAAGTTCAGCAGGTATGTGGAGTACTGACTACCGCCCTTGAAAAAGGGGAAGAGCACCCAGTGCAGCAGCCACACGCGCTCCGTCACCGTCGTCTTATTAGCGATCCGGAATATGTCCTCCTCAAAGACATCGGCGTTCTGCTGGCGGCGCAACTTTTCTGCCACTGCGATGGCAGATGGCCAGTTGCACGTGCACGTGTCGTTGACCAACTTTCCCCACAAGAGGATATTCTGCTCCAGCTCGTATCCAACAACACATTGGCACAGCGAAAGCAATTCCGACGCGTCTGTGTAGCGCGCGGCATCGTAGTACAGATACGCCAGCTCCATCACCGCCTTCATCACCTCACGAGTAATGCCTTTGCTCTCCAGCACGTCACGCGCGAGTTCCCTGTTGCTGCGCAACGCGTCAATCTCGCTTCCAGTGAGACGGAACTGATACATGCTGTTCTCCGACTCGATCTTCTCAAAAAACTCATCGAGTGCGGGCCGTGCGTGTTGCGCAGTCTCCAAAATCTTCCGCTCCTGTTCCGCCGAGACTTCGCCCTCAGGGGTGAGTGCTGTTGTCGCCTGCACCGAACGGATGGCATCACCCACATCGAGACCCTGATCGTCGTAGAAGTACAAGAGGCCAAGCACCAGATGCTTGTCGAGGTGTGGCAGCAGACATCGCAGCATCTCTGTCATTTCTTCCTTCATTTCGCTCCCGCCGTTGTTCCCTCTTCCACCACCTTTTTTGTTTTCTTTCTGTCTTCCCTTTCCCTTTGTTTTTCTTTTTGTTTTGTCTTTCAAAATTCAGTCGAGTTTCACTTTCCTCCTCTCACAGCGGCAAGACGCCCCTCTCCACTATGAACTACGCAATTCAGACATGCAGTGAAACACAGAAGAAGGAAAACTTCTTATTCTGAGCAGCAGCAGTGCGTCACCACATGACGTGGCAATCCACAACACCTCCAACAGGGATGGAGGCGGTGGAGAAAAAAACAATATATATATATATATATATGTATATATGTGCGTGTGTGTAATGACAGTTCACCCGAGTGAGGGTAGCCACAGAGATCCAAACTAAACAACGACAACAACAAAAAAGTGATGATCTATGCGCTGCGTCTCGGATGCCAATGCCCCGCTGCCACATCAGTACGAAGAAACAGACAGAGAATGCAAACTCAGTTGACCATCATCTCTACAATAACGCAACAATACTGCCTCGGTCAAAGAACAAATAGACGTGGTGGCGGTGGTGTTGGTGTTGGCAGGGCTGGAGCGGGAAGAAGGGGCGCGATGGGTGCACCGAGAACGGCATCTCCACGCGAGGGCTGCATGCAGTGCGCGGAGAAGAAGGGGAGAAAGAGTGCATGTGTGTACAATAACAGTCCAGGTTGTTCTCAGGAACGGATGAGCTCCAGTAGATCGCTGTAGATGCTCTCGCAGTAGTTGTTTTCTGTCGCAATCTCAATCATCATGTCGTGCAGCCTCAACTTGTCCTCCACCTTCGCCTGCTGCTGCCGCAAGCTGCGCAGCTGATGCACCTTGCGATCTAGGTCACTCATGATGCCACGCATGCGACGACTTAGCTCCACGGAGTCCGCTGAGGGATCATTCAGTGACGCAGTGCACTCGTGGTACTCCCTCCGCATTTGCAATATTTCCCGAAGTAGTGAACGGCAAACTGCCACGAGGTGGCGAGCGCTGTTTGTCACCACACGACTGGATGACCCTGTCGCGGTGCAGCAGTCTACTGTTGGCCCGACGGATGATGCAGCAACAGGAGCCTCCTTCCTCGTGAGACTCGCTGATGCTGGTGCAGATGCAACACACGGTGTCAGAAGCGGAGGAGGGCGAATTTCGGCAGGCACAGTGCTGAGATTGACCATGCTGTTCTTGCTACAGTTGCAGCAGCGTGGGGGGGTCTCCACTCGGCTGTCCATTGGCGAGGAGATGCCGTGGCGACGGTAGTACAGCCGTGGTCTGTAGCAGTTATGCCGCTCCACCGTTGACACAATCGCGGAGACGTGGTGCGAAGACGGTGATGTCGTGTGGCACTGGTCCGGAAGCCCGGGGGGGAGAAAAACTTTTTCCAGCCACTGCCGTTGGCCACCACCACGCCTGCGCCTCTGCTGCTCCTCCTCTTCTTCGAAGGCGAGCCGCTTCTCCAGGTCCCGCTGCAGCCGCTGCATATCCATGTTTAGGGACTGCTGCCTCTCTAGTGTTTCCCGCAGCTGCATCTCGTGCCACATCTTCTCCTGCTGTGCAAGATCCGTGGCTGAGCGCTCCGCATTCCACTGCTCCCGCAACTCCGTCAACTCACGTTGCAGCGCCACTTCACGCTCCTCATGCTGCCTCTGGCGCATCCGAACCTCTTCGCGACAGCGCTGCTCATTCTGCGTGCGCTGCGCCGCCAACTGAGCCTGCGTCGCCTCATTCTCCACCAGCAAACGTTGAAGCTCCTCGCGAAGTCGATCCTCCGATGCAGCATGAATTGCACGCTCCTTCTGAAGCAAGAGCGTCAACTCCGCTCGGTGCCGCTCAAAGCTGGCACTTGCCTTGGCCTCTAGTGTGGCGTACAGCTCCCTGTCCTCCTCTATGGACTGCATCTTCTGCTGAAGATCACCGAGCGCCTCCGTCACGGATGGCGTCGACACATCAAAGTCCATTTCACACCCACAGGCCGTCTCTTCCTCAATAACAACGTTTATCCCCTTCTCTCTCTCTCTCTCTCTCTATATATATATATATATATATATGTGTGTGTGTGTGAGTGCTTCTTATTGGATTCTGCTACGTGTTTATATTGACCCTTATTTGCACTGTTATCAGCTTGCGTCCCGTATTTGCGATGTCGAGACGACGAAGCAAGACGAGACGACACAACACAACACACACACACACACACACCTGCCCTGATGAACAACAACAAGAACAAACAAACAAAAAAGAAAAAAAAAAAAACACATAAATGCGTCAGGTGCGTAAAAGTGCACATGTGTACGAATGGCGAGTGTCGCGGGAGACCGCTCTTCATGTTGTTGTTGTTGTTGTTGTTGTTGCTTTCCGTTCGTGTTGTGTGTTCGTGTCCGCCGCCAGTTTCATCCCCCTCTTCTTCGTCGTCGTCTTTGCTGCTGGCGCTGCCTCGCTTCTGTTCTTTTCCTTTTCCTTTTCTCTCCTTTTTTTTTTCCGTTCTTGTTCTTCTTCTTCTTCTTCTTCTTCTTGTTGTTGTTGTTGTTGTTGTTGAGTGGGAGGGAGCAGTAGTAAACCCCCACCACCCACCAGAGGTTACAAGATATAAATTTTTATATATTTCGTTCTTTGGTGATAATAAAACAAAGCGAGACGAAACGAAAACAACAACAACAAAAAAAAAAACGATGCATGGCGCACCTCTTCATTACACGTGATGCAAAAAGAAAAAGGAGGAGGAGGAGGAGGAGGAGGAGGGGAATTGTTTCCTCCCGGTGGGACTGGCAAAAAAAAAAAAATCTTCGTGCTGCACCCGCTCAGTCGTAGGCCTCTTCTTCCTCCTTGAGGAATGCAAGCACGCCGGCGATGAACGGCTGGCAACTGGTCGCCACACGCAGCATGCCCTCCTCGCGGGAATCCATCTCTGCACTACCATCATCACTGCTTGTGTCATCGGGATTGAGCTCGCGTTGTTGTGCCAGTTTGCGCAGCCTCTCCCCAAACTCTACGAGGGATTCACCGCTGACGATGCAGTAACCACGCTCGTCATACAGCTCGTCATCGCAGCCATTGTACAGGCATTCTAACAGCACCGGACCACAGAGGTGCAGGACGCAACCGACCTCACCAATCGCGCTGCAGGTTGCCTCCAGTACCGCCTGCATCTCATCGTTACCCGTCACCACCTCGTTGTAGAAGGGATGGCACCATCGCACGAAAAGATTCACCGCAGCCTGCAGTGCTACGCGAGAGTCACCCTTGTCGCCGTACTTCTCAAGCACATGTCTGAGCAAACGCTCCGTCACAACGTAGCAAAGGTCACGATTTTTGCGCCCAAACGTTAGCCGGCTGCTCTTCATTTGAAACGTGCAGTGTTCGATGCATGACGGCTTCTTCAGCGCTTGGTCAACGAGCGTCACCACCGCCTCCCTGAACTTATTCGCCTTATCATCCTCATCCTCGTCATCATCGTCGTCATCATCGTCATCTGTAGCGCCGTCTGCCACACGCGGAACGGGGTCATGGACAAAAATCGCCCGCGTAGAGACAATATTGCACGTGGGCCGCTTCGGTAGCGCCCTACCACGCCCGCCGGGGCCAGTGATCCACTCCTCCGTCTGCGTCTCATCGCAAGCGACAATAGCCTCACCCTGCAGCACAGCACCCTTCGCACCATTGCTGTTACTGTTGTCATTCTTTTGCATCAGCCCAATAACGCAGCCATCACCGATAATGGTGTTTGACACTTCTGCTCTGTCACCTACAATCGCGCCAAATCCGATAAAAGAATGACGAAGAACACAACCGCAGCCTATCCTTGCCCCATCAAGGATGACACATCCAATAATGACAGTACCGTCTCCAACCTGTACACCGTTGCCAAGAACCGTTCCGCGCACTACCGTGTTGAGTGGTACCTCCACCTGCTCCCCAACAACAACGCACGGTTCGCAGGCACTCGACAGCACCTTGGCACCAACACGATGCAAGTACACACTTGGACAGTGAGAGGAAACCGCATAGAGGGCCCGGTCCTCCGCAAAATTGTACTCGCGTGTGAGGGGGGAAAATAGGCGACAGCAGACCTCAACGTTCGCCTGAATGTATGTGCGAAGACTGTTTATGGGTTGTACAATGCCCGTGGGCGGTTCCACCACCTGAATCCCAAACACGTTGCCCTGTAGCTCCTGCTTGACCAGCAAGTCGACAAAAAAGGAGTGCTGATCCGTCATGTGAAAGGTAAAGAGTGACAACGCCCCGCCGGAGCAGAAGAAAAAACCGGTAGGCACAAGATCAGTTCGCACAGAAATTTGATCCTTTTTGCTAAACTCCATCATTGTAGGCTCTCCCAAGTCATCACGCGGCTCCAACCTTGTCATGCTCCGCACCACACCAGTCGATTTTTGAAGCGTGAACATGGTGAGATGGTTGGGGGGAAACTCTGGTGGAGCAAGTGGGCGTCTCTCCGCCGCACGGATGTCAATGCCAGCAATAGGTGACCCTTCCCTCTCCAGCCCGGTCGTGGCAGAGCCAGAACCAGAGCCACTCCGTCGAAACTTCTCCGCAATGTCGCTAACGAGAACATCATGTAGTGTGTCCTTGAGGGCAGACTTTACAGAGGTGCAGAGCAGTGTTGCCGCGTAGCTCTTGATACTCTTGGTGCGTTGGAGGTGTGCATGGAATAGATCTCGTAGGTTCGTGAAGATGGCTATCGCGTCGATAGGAACAAAGAGGAAGGATGAATTTTGTCCAACAATATTGTGGTCTACGATTTCCGTCGCGGCGTCATACAGGCGCATCATCTCTCGCATGCTTCCTACGATTTGCACCTTCATATCTTTGCTCTCCAGCCACGGCTTGCCGCGGGCAGTGCGATTCATCTGCAGATGGCTCCGCACAGGCTCCACAGACGCGCTGTTGAGCAAAATACAGACCTCATCAACCCCGTTCTCCGCAAGGTTTTCGAGAATGTAGTCAATGATAGGTGTGTTGCTGATGGGCAGCAGGGCGAAGGGGTACCTCTCGGATGGCACTATTGGGGACAGCGGGTGGGCGGCGCTCGCAGTGAACACCTCGCCAACAATGACAACGGTGAAGTGCGGGCCGTGACGCCTCCGCCACGTGTCTGGTCCGCGGCGCGTCGTAGCCCAATCCATGCAGCTCTCTCTCTCTCACCTCGCCTCTCTCTCTCTCTCTCTTTCTCTCTCTCTATATATATATATATATTTATATTATTATTATTATTATCTTCTCTTCCAACGGCAACGCCACGAAACCACGTGTGTGATAACTGAATGAAAATAACCGACAAGAAAGAGAAGCAGAAAACACTCTTGTGTTTTATTTTGGTTATTGTTGTGGCTGTTGTCGTTCCCAAAATAAATATATTTATATATTTCAAAAACCAAGCGACCGAAACGAGAGAGACACAACCAAAAAAAAAAAAAAACAATATTTTATCTGTTTTTAAGAAACAAAGACAAAAGATATAACTCCATTGCTCATCCCCCACCACCCCACCTTTTCAACTGTTCATAGAGTTCAGTTTAACCATCTGTGGAAAATGCATCGTCTATGTCTTTCACGCATGTGTCTCCGTCTGCTTCACCTCCATCACCACAATCACATGACTCTGTGACGGCCATCACCCCTCTTGTCCGTTGCAATCATTTCCACCTACGCTCCTCTTCATTGGCCTCGCGTTTAGTCGCTGAAATCCTGCGAGGAGCTGTTGCTGTTGCTGCTCGCGGACTCATCATCATCGTCAAGCGAGAAGGAGGAGCTCCCATCCTCCTCCTCCTCCTCGCTGCTGCTGCTGTGGGCATGCTTCCTGGTGCGCTTGCCTTGCTGCTTCGACCGCGGCGCCGTCTTCTTCGGTGGCAATGGTTTCTCTTTTTTTTCCGCCTTGGCGATACCAAGCAGAATCCGATCATCCTCTGCGTCATCGTCGAGCACCGCAGACCGCCGTGTGGCGGTTGGTTTCTGCGTCGTTGCGCTCGTGGTTGCGGCAGTGACAGTGGCTGAGCCTGGTGCAGTGCGAAGGAGAGCCTCCATGCCGAAATTATCCAGATCAAAGTCATCTGCAAGATCTGCTGCGGCAGTCGATACTGTCTTGGCGACTTTAGTGCTCCTTGACCCGGTCCTCGACGACGACGACGACGACGCACGCTTTGCCGTCGGACGCTTCGGTGCCTCTTTCTTCACACCTCTTCCCGTCTTGGGAGCGGATTTATCGCCTTTGGGTCCCACAGCGCCGCCGCTGTTGAGGTTGCTTTGGCCCCCGCCATCGCCATCATCATCGTCGTCATCATCATCATCATCATCATCACGACCGAGGAATCTGTTCATGATACACTCATCATCATCATCATCATCGGATTCCCTTTTCCGCTTTGTTGTCTTGCGCCTTGTGGCGGGTTTACGCGCTGGTGTGCGGGTGCCATCTGTGGTGTTGCCGTTCCCACCACCAGCTCGGCTTGCATCATCATCATCCGTCCGTGTGGCTCGGCCGGCCTTCTTCTCCGCCTTTACCAACTCACGCGAGAGCATTCGACGCGCGTTGTCGGAGAGCAGTGGAGCACGCAGCCGCCTTACGTCAAATGGGCGCTTCTTCTCCATCTTCCTGCGCTGAATCGACGCGATCTCCTTCGCGCGGTCTTCAAAGAGCTTTTCGATGCGCGGTCTGAGTAGCTCGAGGTCCTCCTCCCACAGACTTTGTGGTGTGCGCTTCTCAAGAGCAGCGAGCTCGTCGCGCGCCCTCTGCATCTGCGCAAGCAGTCGCGCGATCATCTCCATCGTCAGGCTCCAGAGGCGCATGCCAAGCAGATAGTCGTAGTCGCGTGCAGCGCGCTGGACCTCCGGGGTCTCGCCACTCTCAGCCCCGCCCATCCCCATCTCCTGTCCTTGATTCTGTACGTGCAGCAGGTGCGGCAGCTCATTCTCCGCTGCAGCACCATCCATCTTCCCTTGTCCTCCTCCCTCCTCGTTGCCCTCCTCCTCGTCCTGCTGAATGGTGGTGGAGCTCATCTTCTTCCTCTGCTGTGGTGGAAAGGGGGCGTACCCGCGCTGCTTCAGCTCGTCCAGAAGCTCCTTCTTGCGCCGCTGTGTCACAATGAGGCGGCCTTCCACCACCTCCGTCACAAAACGCGCCATGTTCTCCAGCTTAGACACAGTGCGGCGCAGCTCCCCAATGAGAAAATCACGCCGCCTCGCGTAGTACTCAAGACGCACCAAGTAGAACTCCTTCAGCACTGCTTCCGCGTCATGGTACTTTGTGATCTGCCCCTCCCTGTCAAAGGCAATGATATTCGTAGCGTGAATGTACTCGCGCAGCTGGAGCTTTGTTTCGAGGCAGCCCTGCTCCACCCACTGCTGCAGCACCTCGGGGTGCACAAAAACTTCAAAATCCACCGTCACGTCTGTGTTGTGTTCACGGTACTGCACCACAACCTCCTGCTCACGAAGACCCTCGAGAAATTTTTTGTATGCCTGTGTCCAAGTTCCAATCGGTAACTCTGTGATGCTCACCACACCACCGGGCTGCAATGCTGCACGTCCCACTGACACAAATTTCCCCTTTTCCACTTCCTTAATCTCCCCAGTGAATCCAAAGTACCATGGTTTCATCGGCACCACTTCTTCCCCGCGCAGCAGCCGCAATAAATTGTCAATGATAGCAAGTGGGGAATAGTTGGGAATGTTTGTCGCAAACCCCGTTCCGATACCAGAAGTACCGTTCACAAGCACCATTGGGATTACTGGCACGTAGTAGAACGGCTCCACTGACAGACCATCATCGTCCTTGTAGTCCACCACAAAATCGTCGGATGGATGGTAAATATATCGTGCAATGTTTGAGAGACGTGTGAAGATGTAACGACCCGCAGCATGATCCTTCCCACCCTGCAACCGTGTACCAAATTGACCATCCTGCTGCAGCAGAGTCACGTTATTTGAACCCACAAAGTCCTGTGCGAGTCCCACTATGGTCTGCACCAGCGACTGCTCACCATGGTGGTATGCCGCATGCTCAGAAACATAACCGGCAAGTTGCACCACCTTGATGGAACGTATGAGGTTGCGCTTGAAGGAAGAAAAGAGAATCTTGCGTTGTCCCGGCTTCAAGCCGTCCACAACACTTGGAATAGAGCGCTCACAATCGGCAACAGAAAAGAGGATGAGCTCCTTGTTGACAAAGTCCGAGTACGAGACGGTTCTGAGATTGTAGTTCATCGTCTCATTGATGTTTGTGTTGGCCTTGAAGCGGGTAATCCACTGCTTGCGCTCCTCCACCTTGTCCTTCGCAAAGGCCATGACAATGTGCTCATCGTCCCCCGCATTTTCGTACACAAAATCAAGACGGTGGCGATCAATGTTCTCAAAGTACTCACGGCCCTCCTTCGCCCCGGACGTACCGAGACCCTTGTAGTAGCGAAGCTCGTAGTCTTTAATGCCCTCACCTATGGCATTCTTCCATTCAAAGTAGTCTGGCATCGAAAAAAAGGAAATGGCGCGCTCATCACCATCATTTCTATTTTTCTTGCGCGCCTTGACAATGGGTGTGATAAACTGCTGCAGGAAACCAGGCTTCTTGAGCAAATCTGGCCAGTAGTTGTGGATCATGTTGATAATAAGACCCTTAATGTGTGAGCCGTCATGGTCCTGATCGGACATTATCATTAGATGCCCGTAGCGCAGGCTGTCCACGCTGACATCCCGCTGACGAAAGTCAAGACCCATAATTTTACTCACCGCCTGAAACTCTGCGCAAGCCACCACCTTTTGCAACGATGCGTCACGCACGTTGAGCGGCTTGCCACGCAGCGGGAAGACACCAAAGTAGTCGCGATCCTTCACCGCAAGACCGGCGGTGCAGAGTGCCTTGGCAGAGTCACCCTCTGTTAAAATGAGTGTGCAACGGCTGCCATATTTCCCACCCGCCTCATTCGCGTCGTCTAACTTTGGAATGCCGAGGATTTGTTTGCGGTCAGCATTTCGCAGCCGGGATGCTATCTCGCGGGTGAGTTTGCTGTTCGCCATCTCCACCGCACGCTCCACGATGCTGGACTTTAGAATGCAATCAATCATTGATGTGGGAAGATCACAACTAGACCCGAAACGTGACTTGGGTGTGTTAAGCGTTTCTTTCGTCTGCGAGTCAAAGCCGGGGTTCTCAATGAGGCAATTGATGAACACGAAAAGGTGTGGTCGTATCATGTGTGGCTTCACCTCCGTCTTGCTTTTGCGGCGCGCCTGCTCCGTCACCTTGGCAATGATCTGGTCCGTGATATACTTCACGTGCGACCCACCTCGGGTGGTGGCAATGGCATTCACAAAACTAACCTGTTGGAATCCGATATTTGACACGCGCACACACACCTCCCATCGATCATTCACGCGTGCGTAGCTCGCCGCCCTGCGTTCTTCCCCCATTGTTGGGTAGAGATCAACGTATTCTGCGAAGGAGGTGCAAGGTAACTTTGTGTCGTTGAGGTAGCAGCGGAGTGACTTCTCTGTGCAGCCAGCCACATCATACACACGACGACGCATGATCAGCACCATATCCTCGCTAAAACCCTGCAGACCAAACTTTGCAAAGTCGGGGTAAAACGTCACGACGGTGTAATCAGGGCCCTCGCATGATGTGATGACGGGCTCCTCAGCCTCCAGCATGTTCTGGCGCCACCGCATGAAGAACTTCTTTCGTGAGGAGCTGTGCACCGTCTCCACCTCGAAACACGAAGAGAACACGTTCGTCAGCTTGGCACCAAAGCCATTGCGTCCACCGGTTATTTTAGCCTCCGTGTCATCATAGTTTGACGACGTCAACAGATGGCCAAAAATCATTTCCGGTACCCACATGTCGTGCACACGGTGGCGCTGCACAGGGATGCCCTCACCATTGTTGTACACCCGCACCATGCCCCTCGCTGCATCAATCCAGACCTTGATCACAGTCTGCCCACGCGGATCACGCACCTTGTTGTCCGCGGCGTTCACAAGAATCTCATCGAATATTTTGTACAGCCCGGGGGTCCATGTGCACTTGCGCAGCTTCATGGTGTTTTCCACCTCGTCATAGATCCAAAGGTCGTCGGTGAGGGGCTCAATCGTGCCAATGTACATGTCGGGGCGGGCCAGAATGTGTTCATGTTGGGTTTTTTTCTGGTAAATGTCCTCAACGGTGCGTTTCGACATTTTGTCTTTTCTTCTTCTCACCTCGTCGCTTCGGACCACCCCCCTTTTTTGTTTATTTGTTTGTTTGTTTGTTTATTTGTTTGCTCGGTTTATTCCTTCGCTCGAATGTAGACTCGCTAAAATAATAACAACGAAAATAAAAATGCTCGTCTACCCCTGAGCGCAACCTCTTCCCACCCACCCAATACACGCGGTGAAACATAAGACAAGACAAGAGGTGCGAGGGGGAAACACATATTGTGCTACGATGCAGCAGCTGCTGCTGCTCACAAGCACACCACACAAACACAGAGACACAAACAAACAAACAAACACAGCACCACCCGGCTAGTGTCACTGTTCCTGTCGCTGCTGCTGGAGCGAGGCTGACACGGTTGCCAGACTGCCACGACTTACCAGCAGCGACGCATCAAACGTCGCACGGTCGAGCTCCTTCGCTTGCCGTGTTGCCTTTGCATGCTCACGGTGGACAAATGCAACGGGTATTACGAGGCGAAGGCTGCGGTCCTCGGCATTGCGATGCAGTAGCCCCATCTGCAGAAGTGTCCGCGCAACATCTCCCTCCTCCAGCCGCACCTTTTGCGCTATGCTACGAACACTCACAACAGCCAGTGTGTCCGCTTGTGAGGCAAGTCGAACAGGATCGTCATCGTCGTCACCGCCATTTTCAGCGTCCGTGGAAGCGTTGTTGCAATTGTTGCTGTTGCTGCTGTTGCTGTGTAACCGCTTCGATCTACGAACCGGATTTGATGTCGATTCGGATACGATCAGACGCACAGTGCTGTCATTTCCACGGTCTACTGCAACAATTTCTCCGGTTTCCACCAGCAGTGCGTGCATCCATGCAATGAGAATACGGCTCCAGTAGCGCCCATACGCGGAGGCACCCAAGTCTGAGAGCGGCCTTTCCGGCGAGCCAACTTGCTTCCTTCGGTATGCAAGCTCATAACTGGCGGCAATCATGAATTGCCCAAAGTGCCCCAACCGCGGCCGCCGGCTTTCCTCAGCCACAACAAGATAGTTTGTGCGATTTGCATCATCGCTATCCATCGTCGTCTTCTTCTTATTCTTCTGCTCTCGTGTCGCCCCACCCGCAAAGCAGGGCAGTGTGACAATGCAGGCCAGATTGTTCTCAGCCACCTGCTTCTCCCACGTGAAGTAACCAACAAAATACATTGCCGATGGGTCGTCCGTATAATGTGGGAAGTGCCACTGGTGAAGACAAACCACATAGAAGTAGTAGTTGTGCACATCATGACCCGCCAGCTTGTTCTCCAGAAACGACTTCCCGAGGAGGAAGAGGTGGCGGCAGTACGTCACCTGGTGGCTGCCATTCACCTCAAACATGGAGAAGCCACGCCTTTCATCACGGTAAATCTCCTGACCTGGTGGACGCAGCCTCCCACACCGGTAGCACTGCGTCTCGTATCGCATCTGCTCAAACGTGCTATAGATGCGAAGGGAGAAAGGACAGAGGTACGCGTCACGGATGTACGGATTTGCATCCGTGTATTGCGGTCCAAGACGACGACGCTCCTCTTCGTTGCTAATCGGCGCCAACGGATCATATTCAACGTAAAATATACCGTACGGTGAGTAGTACCAGGGGGGAAAAACGAACGTGCACACATACACAAAGTAGCGAATCGTCGTTGGTGTTCGGCAGTCTCGGAGGAGGCGTTCCTCAAAGAATTCAAGCTGCTTCTCTTCACGGCGCATGCGGGTCATCCCCGGAGTGACCTCCCCGTACACAGAACTGAGTATCGGTCCGCTGATGCGAAGCGCCGACGGTGAATACGCTGACGTATAGCCTACACCTGCACTGCTGCTACTTTCGTTGGCCTTGCTGCCACCTTTGGACTCCTTCACCTCAATGTCGCACAAGGGGAACCACCCACTCAAGCGGTGATCCACATCTTTCACACGCACGAATCCATACAATGACGGGACACACCCATCGTTGGTGAGCAACGCTGGTGTCCACAGGTAACGCACCTCCAGTAAATGTCCTCGCTTGGTAGACGCCTCAGACCCACGCAAAGTGCAGGTGGATCCAAGAAGTAGCTGCTGCTGCTGCTGCCGCCCATCCTGATCAGCGCCGCTGCTGCTGCTGCTGCTGCATTGGCCAGCCATCTGGCTGTTCCCGCAGCACACCCTGCACTCGGATCCCACAGACCTCCTCTTTCCAGGGTGGGAATGGCAGATATGAAGATATATCCCACTATAGAGAGAGAATGCATGTGTATGTTTGACGGAAACGGGGGAGAGCAGGAGTGTCGAAGCAGAGCATTTATACAGTGGGAGGAGGGACAAGGGTGAAAATGGTGGTCGTACAGATTGGTCTGCCGCCGTCATTGTTTTGTTTTTCCCCCCATTACACACACACACACACACTCTCTCTCTCTCTCTCTGTCTCTGTCTCTGTCTCTCTTGTTGTTGTTGTTTGTTGTTGCTTTTGTTCGGTCCCCAAAAAAGGTGGTGAGGGTCGATGATGATGATGAGGTGAGGTGCGGAGAGTCAGGGAGAACGATAAGAAAAAAAAATTTGTACACATCTCCGCCGATAGATGAAACTCTGTAGGGAGAGGGAGAGGGGGGGGGGGGGGGCACGAACCGCACAACGACGACGACGAGGGAATAATGAAAAGAAGGTTCAGAAATCAAAAACAACAAAAAGCAAAAGCAGAAGGAGACAAATGAGGAGCCAACTCAGAGAAATCGGGGATCGCAACTTGGCGTTGCGAGGTATGCGGCCAGGCGCTCCTCAATCCTGTGCTGCACCTGCGAACTGGTCAGCAGACCTGCCGCTATCTCGGCTGTGAGGTAAGGATTGACTCCCCGTCTCGCAGGACGCTTCGGTGTGGGTGAGGGATGCTGAACACCAGAAATGGCGGCGCTGACAGGGACTGAGGTGACACCGCGAGAGTCCTGCGCACGGCGGGAGTGCACAACAGGCACGGAGGGCTGCGGCATCAAGGCATCACCCCAGTTATCACCTCGTACTGCAATCGTTGGTGGGCAACACCCCACACCAGCGTGTTTCACTAATCCCGCATCTGCTGACGGAAACAATGCGTGAGAAGTATGCGGGCGTGACTCTCGTGTTGGCAAAGGCCTTTTTGGTCCAGTGGGTGTGGGTACAACAGAGTGGAGCTGCTGCAGCTTCGCTTCCAGGCGATGGTCTCGCTGCGTGGCCTGTCGCTGATGCTCCGTCGAAAGCAGCGGTGGCGGTTGGGTGGACACTGAAACACCCTTGACCGGCCTCGGCTTCGGCTGTGCCCTGCTGCCACCGCTACCGCTGCCACACGACACCCCCTTCAGGTTAGACTGCGCCACTGCACCATCACCGCCAAGAAGCTCCTTATTCTGGGCAACCAGAACAGACACGTCCCTTGTGTGCCTTTCCATCGCCGCTAGAAGCTCCAGACGTCGCCCCTCTAATCGATCAAAGCATTTTGCCCGCTTCTGGTCGCGCAGCACCATCATTCGCCCTTCCAGAATCTCACACGCCAACATATTCGATGTCAAGTTTTCCATCTCAACCTGCAGGGCAGCCTGCAGCTCTTCCTCCTGCCTCGCGAGCTCCTTGAGGAACTCCGGCACCAAAGGGTCCACCGGTTGGCTCGGCACTACGCGAGTCAGAACGGCGTCAAGCAAGGCCTCTTCGTACTCCCACGAAGGCTCCTCCTCCCGCGCCCGCAGCCTCAGCATCGGTTCCCTACTCTCCACCACTGCATCCCTCTTAATAGGTGGTTCCATGTCACGAATGTGCGGAGGATTAAAGTCGAGTCCAGAGCGCCTCTCGAGCTGCACTTCCTTCGGGATGGCGCCAGTCCGCGCAGCTATTGGGGGTGAAACAAATAACGTAGAACTTTCCCCCTCTTCCTCCTCCTTTAAAGATTCTGCATACTGGCTGGTGGAATGAGTCCCTCTCGGACGCTCTTGCTCATCGGAAAAAACATGCGTGAGTGTTGCATTCGGGGTTACTGTTTGGGCCATGGGTGGCGCCACGTCGTCCTCATCACTTTTTTCTGTGATAGCCACTCTTAGGGGCTGGATTTCGTGTTCCTGCCCTTCGGCCGCTGCCTTTGTTGCTTCGGCCTTGGCATCTCCGTCAGTGTTCGTTACGTGAAGAACACTCATGAGGGAAGCGGTTCCGGCGGTGTCATGTGACACGTCAATAGAACGCGGCGCGTTAGTGATGCCCTCCTTTGATAGATCCGAGGGGTTTTGCTCCTTCTGAATCTCGAACTGTTTCTGCACAGCCTCGTTTTCGGGAACGGGTGGCACATCCTGTGGCACATCAACTCCTCCCTTCAATTCCCCTGTAGATGATGCCTCCAGTGTTGCTAATGGTGTCAGCGGTGCTGTCGCAGACTCGATTTCTCCAAACGGAGCCTTTTGCGCTTCTGATGGGGGAGCTGTAGCCGTAGCCGTCACTTCCACTGCCGCTGTCTGTGTTCTCGACGACGCTACCGACGGGGTGGAAACTGCATCAGGGACAACCCCTCCAAATGCCTTGCCGCGCTCCATGATGCTTCCTCGTCTCTTTTCCACCTTCTTTGCACGCGCCCACTTGTACATTTCAATGTACACAATCTGGTTGGCGGGATACATGGCGCGAAACACGTCACAGAGCTGATCAATAGTGATTCGACCCTCACCGTCTGGAATGGCGTGCTCCTTGTAGACATTCTGAACGTCGTAGCGCACCGAGCGCATCATGGGGTCGAGTGTTGTGCGAAGTGCCTTGAGATCCATGCTATCCCCACCGTTAAACAATCCGTTCTTGAGAGCTCCCCTGATGTACCTCCAGACAATTTCTTCGTAGGGAATTTTTGTAGTTTTTTGCAGCTCATACATGAGGGCGAGAAAACTGTTTGTGTTTAGCGGGCACTGCGCACGGTACTGCTCCGTGAACGCCTGCTGCTCCACGGGGCAAATGATATCGATGACGTACATCAGCTCCTCCTCCGTTATAGGCTTGCCATCATGAAAAGACTCGTGCAGGTCACGAATGTGCTGACGGTACTTAAACGGCACAGACATGAGGGGGTTTTGCCTCCTTTGTGTCCCGCCCTCCCTCTTGTTGTTGTTGTTGTTTATTTTTCCCTTTGGCAGCGGGGGATCACCTCGAAAGAAAAAAAAAAAAAGAAAAAAAGAAGGCGGTGGCTACCCGATGCAGCAGTGAGGGATGCATACATGCCAGACACAAGGGGAATAACACACACACACACACACATATATATATATATATATACGTACAGACAAACAAACGGAGAGACAGAGACAGAGACAGAAACAAGGACAGAGATATAAATAAATATATTTATATAATTATTCACGTGGGAGGAGGACGACAACACACATACGCACACGATGACAAGAATACGTCCTCCTTTTGCTTTTGTTTTGCTTTGTTTTGTTTTGGTGGTGGTGGCGACGTTGTTCTTCTTCTTCCTCTTCTTCTACCTTGCCGACCATTGTGGAGCAGACTCAAACTCGCGCGTATCTTCACTTCCCCTCGTCCGCCTCGCACTACACAAGACGCAGGCATGTGGTCTCAGTGCCTCTTCAAGTGCTCGAAATGGAAGCCACACGACAACTCCCCCACCACCCCTCCCCTTTTCGCTCCGGTTTCCTCTACTTTTGCCGCGTGTCCTTCTCAATTCCCTCCCCGCCCCTCTGCCACAACCACAACCCATTCAGCGCATGATGCGTGTGCCTCAGTTCAAATCCTACAGCGAGCCCTTCTGCGTAGTTGCCTCCTCTACCTGTAGATGCACTCAAAGACACACTCACTTAGTATCCCCACCCCACCCCCTGAATTTCTTTAACTTTTGGTGCACCGATTGCTGGCTCAATCCCTGTAAACCTCTTCACGACATCCTTCCTCAGTCCCCAGCAGATGAAAGCTACTTAATCTTCTTCCAGTTGAGGTATGTTGCAACAGCACCGGAAACAGCAGTGAGGGCACCAGATGTCACGGCTGTGGGATTCCACACATCTTTCATATATCCCAGTGCGCCCATGGTGACCAGCACGTCCGCACCGTCCTTCGTCAGATTGATCAGCGCAGTTTTCGCCTCCTTGCGGCTTGTCGCAACGTCACTGGAGCGCTTCAGCAGCGCAACTCGCAAAGCGAAGAGGTCCAACACAGCAGCCAAAAAGAATCCCAAGAACTGTGCCACTTTGCTCTGATATTGAATAGACTTGTGGTCGCAGGGGAGCAACTTGTAGCGCGAGAAGAAAACAATGTTGTCGCCCAACACATACAAGAAGTTGCCCAGAATGCGCAGAAACTCGATAGCCTTCTTCAGCTCCACCTCACCCTTCAGCTGAGACTGTTTGATAATGCTCATCATCTTTGGCACGTCACCTGTCCATTTTGCCATACGCATCAGCGAGCGGCCATCCGTGATGGAACTGCCGATTGCCTTGTAGGCTGCTCTTCGGGGCTGACACGCATCGAGAGTGGCGAGCATCTTCAGTACACCGCCGAGGAATTTGTAGATCTTGTCACGACCGTCGGTCTGCGCAAGAAGCTTCACAAACTTGTCGAAGTCAGACATGACGCGGTTTAATGAATGTTTTTTTTGGGGGGGGCTGTTGTTGTTGTTACCGATGTTCTTTGTCGCCGCAGAGGGATGGAGTGAAGTGGAACGTGTTGTTGGAGGCGAGACGCAAAGGGGGGGGGGGGGGGGGGGGACAACAAAGATGGGAAACACGAAAGAGAGAAAAATAAGAAGAGGCAGGGCAGGGCATAGGAGTGGAAAGGGCAAAAATAAATTCACGCGAGCCCATAAAGTAGACCCCTGCACCCCAAAACAGCAGCTGCAGCTGCAGCATCAACACCATCCTCCTCCTCCTCCTCCTCCTCGTAGCTGCAATGAAGAACGAAAAAATAAAAATAAGAGGGAACCATCTGCCCATGCACCACAAGAAAGGCACTGAACCACAACGATCCAAACCATTTGCTGTTGTTTTTCGATGCATGCGCCTTTCGCATGTCATGACGTGCACGAAACACATATCCACGCCTCATCAGGACAGTGTCTGCGTCAGTGCACCCTCCAGCATCGCCACCTCCGCCTGCACATTTTCCCGCGCCCTCTTCTCCAACATGACGCAAAAAAAATTGGTCTTGTACCATTGCGGGTGCTGCAGGAAGCCGCGCAAAAACACACTGCGTCCACGGCAAAATTCCGCCTCGCTGTACCAAGCGTACTCCCGCCGTATATCGGCGGCGTATTGCTTGTAGCGCGCCGAATCACTTCCCAAAATGGCAAGGTCAAGATCGAGAAACAGGTGCAGATCAGGAGGAGGAGGAGGCGGCGGCAGCGGCTCTGCAGCCTTCGCCTGGTCGCTGCTGCACACACTATGCACGTAGCACGGCCCCACCGACATGTGATTCTTCGTCGTGAGAATGAACTCCACAACGGCCGTCTCTATGCCTGATGCGGCGTCAGCGTCTTTCCACAGCAGCAAGTGATCATCCCCACCATCCATTGGCACTGTCGTCCCTGTTCTGGTGGCAGTGCAGCACGTTGACGCGAGCTGGCGGCCCTCTTCCCAGAAGGCCTGAAACCAATCCACGCTTCGCTCCTCGTTGTCGCCGCGCCGTGGGTCATACACCGCATCGTGAAACAGCAGCGCCAGCTCAATCGCAAGACGTTGCGAACCCTCCTCCCGCAGCCGGTGGGACTCTGGAGCCTCTGACTGAAAGCACTCGAGGTACCCCAGCATCTCCGCAAGGTGTGATAGTGTATGGTAGTAACGCTGCGGCTCCCTGTAGCGTGTTTCGATATATTTTTTCCACAATTCCACCACAATCTCTGTCTGGTGGGGCCAAAGCAAGTGGCGCAAACAGCGCTGCCAGCATGCAAAAACCAAAGAGACACCGACAGCGTCTCCCCCGTTGCCGCGCTCAAATGGCAACGTGCCGTGACTTACTCCATTCATATATATATATATATATATATATATATCCCCCTACTGTTTCCTTTCAAGTGCACTTGTTGCTATCGTTTTGATGCTAATGCAGACTTCCCTCAGGCGAGTAGAAGAAGAAGAAGGGAGTTTTTGCATGTCAAATAGAGGATTCAACATGGGAAAAATAATGAGGGGTCATTGCCGTACAATCTCGTGCATCGCGCAACTCCGAATCCCTCCAACCTCTGCATTTCACACCTTGTCCTTGACGTCGATTGCACCTTATGTAACCGCCACCACTGCAAAGATATCTTCGTCCCTCCATTCACTACACTCTTCCGGCCCACACCCCACATGCGTTTTCTCTTTTTTTTTTTTCCCCTTTTCTCCCACCCCCGTTCGCACTACCACTATTACTGCTGCTACTCCTTTCTTCTCCGGTGAAGGTGAGAGAAATCGCAGACTCGCAACATGAACAACAAAAATACAACTGATGAAGAGGGGAGTTGAGACCAATATAACGCAGTTTCTTTGTTGTTGTTGTTGTTGTTGTTGTTTCCCTTTCGGGAAGAATAAGAAGAAGAAGAAGAAAAAGAAAAAGCTTCTCGATCTCCTCATTCACCTTTCAACCAAGTCAAGTCTTCCACCCGGTTGCAATCAACACGCAACACATCCTTCCATCCCTCCTTTACACCCTCTCCTCGTCCCTATCTGGTAGATCGCCGCCGTCGCTGTCGTTGTCGTTGTTGTTGTTGTTGATTTGCTTCTCTCTCTCTCTCTCTTTTTTTTGTTTGTTTTCGCTTCATTTTCCCTCTTAGGGCAGCGCAAATTTTTTGCTGTAGTATTCCTGTGATGTGAGATTGATTTGGCCCAACAATCGCTCTACATGCGTGTCCACAACCGTGCTGCTATTCTCTGGCATCAGTGTGAACTCCAGTCCAACATACGCGCGGAACTCCCATTCCTGCACCTTTTTCCACGTGACACCAGCGAAGGCCTCGTCCTGTCGAAAGCGTGACTTGGCGTAGTGGATTTTTTTATGAATATCGCCCGTCTCGACAAACTTGATGGCAAGAAGAATGCACGCGGCAAGGACGACTCGTCGGTTGCGTTTGCCGACCATGCCTCGCATGATAAGACGCTCAAAGTACCAATTGGCGTACGCGACAGTGACCACCTCAAGGGGCGAGTTGTCCTCAAGGGCGAAATTAAGAAGATCGGCACGTATCTTCCGCATATGTGTCAGCTTGATCTCGCGTATTTCCAGCTCCGGGTGCTGCACGTAGAAGTCATTGTTTATGTCCTTCTTCAGCACCTTTTTGTCCACGAAGGAGATGACGGACGCGCGGTAGGAATGTAGTACAATGAGCTTTTTTCGCCGTTCCCCGCCGGTAATGTTACCCGTGTCAAGGAAGAAGGCGTTGTGGAAGACGGGGTCATTCCTGCAACGGTTGTGCGTGAGCATCTCCTCATAGGACCGCATTGCAGTGGCAGAACTGCGGTGCCTACTCCGGGGATCATGTGCCTCGTTGAATCCCGCGCTGTCATTGGGGTCATCATTCAGGCAACTTACATCATCATCAACGTTGCTGATGTTGTTGTTGCTGTTTTCCTCGTCCACCACACCGCTTCCACCATCATCGTCCCACTCGAGACCATTGTTTTCATCACTCTTGTTGCTGCGGCGCTGTGTAGATGGACCGTAGCACTTACCAAGATACGGCTCCACGAGACGGTCATCCTCCCAGTACGAAGCCTCTGGAGGCGCAAAGGACGAGAGAATGGTGCAAAGACTGATGGCTACGTCATGCCTGGATTTGTACACCCGACAAACACCCTCCTCCTCCTCCTCCAGCCGCTTTGCGCTCTCGCGATCGCCTTGGTGGTGGAATGAGCCAGCCGGAACGAGGCGCAGACGGACTCGTTGCCCCTCCGTCTGCACTAACGTATCCACTGAAAGCTGCAACTCCTGGTGTGGGAGGGCCGATACGGTGCAACACATGAGCGGTGTGCCGTCCTTCTCTATTCTGTCACCCGCACCACCTCTCTGCTGTTGTGCCACTCGCCGCGCCATCTCGCCCACCGTGGAGAGAAACGCAAACTGGTTGGGGTGTATGTTGATAGCCTCTGGAGAATGCGGCAACCGTGGATCATGCACGGGACCGGATTTCGTGGAGCAAGTCATTGGTGACTCCAGCAGAGACTGTGGGCGTTGCGTGAGTGATGAAGGACGGGTGTTGAGTCCACCCACATCACTAGTGTCGTCACTGCTAGGCAAATCCACACACGCGCGCACGGTTGGACGGAAACCCATGAGAGCCACCGCCGTGCGGTCCAACTCGTCCTGCTGCATAGCACTGACTACTGCTCTTGCAGCAGTTCCGATGCCGGGATGCGTGTTTTTTCTCTCCGTTTTTATAATATTTTGAATCTTTGAATGTGGCCCACTACAACCTCCACTACTACTGTCACCACCAGTGTCCTCACTCAGATCCTTTTCGTCCTCGGCAGAGACGGTATGATCTACATTTCTTATGTGGGACTGCAGCGGTGTAGATACAAATCCTTCCCGGAAGGATCCCTTTGCCTTTTTGGCCAGTTTTGCTCCAAATCTTCACGTGGAACTACAGACAGCAGAGAAACAAACAAGGAGAACGGTGTGAAGCCATGACGCAAACAGGGGGAAGGGAGTGGAGTGCAGAGAAACAGCGCAGGAATGCCGATGCGACCCGTTTGCTTGGTTGGCTTTTCTCCGTGTAAAAGTCATGAATCAGAAATACAAGTATAAACACGCAAATAAACCCAAAGGAAAAGAAGAAAACGAAAAAAAAAAAAAGGGAAGGCCAAGTGCAGCAAGACAAAATGATCTGATATAAGAAGAAGAAACACTGAATAGACAAAAACAAAAGAAGAAGAGAGAGAGAGAGAGAGGTGCAAAGTGGTTCTACATGGAGAAGAAAGGTGTACAGCCCGTCTTGCGTGACTCACATAATCTCACGCGGTCCAAGAAAAAACCCGTGTGTTGAACTTCCATCTAATTTATTTTCACGTATAGAGGCGAAGAACAGCGTGAAGAGAAAGACACGTACACGCAGAAGGCGAGAGGGAGAGGAGGAACGCAATGGAGGCACAAGAACCAAAAAAAAAAAAAAAAAGTAAAAAGTGATGTGGGGTGGAATACAAAAAAACAAAAGAAAAAAGAGAGGAAACAAGACGAGGAAGTAGTTGTGGTGGAGATGAAATAGAAGGCGCCTTCCTTTCAGCTTCTGCTTCCCTTTTTTTTTTTTTACTTTTGCTGTTGCCGCTGCTGTTTTTGTTTTGTTTTGTTTTGTTTTGTTTTTTTACTGTTTTAGCAGCACCCGCTGCGCTGCACAGCAATACTGACAGTGACGAGTAAATACATTCGCGCGCGTGTGATATACCATCAAATGCGGAACAAGTGAGGTGGAGAGGGGTGTGAGCGCATGTCATTTATGTGATGTGACGTGTGGCATGTACATACGCAATACATACATCTGCATGTAGCCACGCTGCAGCGTGAGACATGTCGTCCATAGTTGTACCCACCGCCGCCCACCCACTCCAAGTCACCACCACCCGTGACGTTGTGGAGGGGAGGGGCGGGACGACAAGGCGGCAAAAGTAAGGATGAAATAAAGAAACAAACAAACAAACAGCCCATCACTCTCATGTTGTGTGTGGGCAATACATGCACTGTCGTCTGTGCTTGTAAGCTACAGGCACTACACATCACTTTTGCATCTGCACAAAAAAAAAAAAAAAAAAAAAATTGACTTCCGTTTTTGTTTTTTTTTGTTTGGTTTGTTTTTATTGTTTTTGTCTCCTTCAGGATTTGTTTGATTGTTTTTTTTTTTTTTTTTTTTTTTGGGGGGGGGTGGTGGTGGTGGGGATTGTTGTGTTGTTGTTGCCACTGCCATTGACGCAGCTGTTGTTCCCCACCATCTTCACCCCCCTTGCGTTGTTCAGTCCCCCCCCCCCACCCCCACACACACACACAAATCCATCCCCTTCTTCCCTCAATGTTGCTTTTACATGAAAGTGATGGATTCCGTACAGCCGCGATGAAGGAGGAAACACACCGAGAGAGAGAGAGACACACACACACACACAAACGCATAAATACATACACAAACGGATACATGCAATAATTTTTTTTTTTAAGAAGAGGAGAAACGCGGAGGAAGGGAAGGCGTGTGTGTGTGGTACGGCAGGATACGGTGCAAAATTGATGGATGAAGTGAATCTGGAGAAGGGAATGGAAAGGGCAATGAAAGACTGACAATGGAGTACAGTGAGAGCGGGGGATGAACAGATGCGTGAGTGTGCATATATGTTAATGCATGTGTATAGGAGGTGTATACATGCCCGTGTGGAAATCAGGAGGTAAAGCGGCAGCAATAAAGAGACACGCACACAGTGAGATGGATAGACGGATAGATAGAGGGAGTAAAGAAGGCGACAACAACAATAAAAACAACAACAACAGCAGCAGCAGAGGGAAGAAGCGCACCTCCCAAAGAAAACACCCCACGACTGCACTCGGAACAAAATTGAAATCCGCCAGCACATCCCCCACCAACCACCACCACCACCACCACACGGCCGTGCCTTGTGTGTTAGTATTTTCCTCGCGCCTCTTGGAAGCATTCCTCTTTGTGTTTTTTGTATTTCTTTTCATCACTCGCTCCTCACGCAGGGAGGAGGGGGGCGGTGTGTGTGTGTGTGGGCCGGCGTCCGACTCGTGACAAGGGCGGGGGGTCTCTAAATTGACACCGTACAAAACGAGTGGAGTGCGGGTGGGCGGGATGAGGAGGCGAGGCGAAGCAAAAATAAACGGGCGGAAGAAGAGGGACGGAGGATGGCTGCCTTCGCCCGCGCGGTCCAATAAAAAGCAAAGCACCACGAAAAGAAAACAGAAGCACAACACACACACACACACACACACACAGAAGGCTCTACGCAGCGGGGAGAAAACAACCACGGCAACAGAAACAACAACGACAACAACGAAAAACAAAAATCGCCCACGCACTCGCACGGAGAGTGAGAGAAGGAAGGAACGGGGCGGAGGAGGTGATGCGCCTGTCCCCACGCCGAATCGCATCACCTCCTCCTCCCTCCCCTTTGAAGGAAACAACGGCCTGCTCTCTCCTCCCCCCCCCCTTTTTTTTTTTTTGTGTGTGTGTGTGTTTTTGTGTGGTTTGTTTAACAATGAGAACAACAATTCGACTTTTTCGGCATCGGCATCGGCATCGTCGTCGCCACCATCGTAGATGTTGCTGCTGCTGACGCGGTCGTGGTCGTGGTGGTGGTAGACTCCATTGCAAGACCAAGCAGCCGTGCGGTGTAGTTGGGGCACATCTTTGGGGGATGGTTGAGTCGCAACAGAGGAAGAGAACAATTTCTGGCCTCCACTGTGCCGCTGTCGCACACCGAAGTCATTATGTCAGGGCGGCACCTGTCATTGCGCGGTGCAGCCGGCGGACGCCCAAGTAGGAGTCCTCCCGCTGGAATCCGTTGACGTGGTGGCGTTGCGAGGCCACTACCCTCGTTGACATTGCCACCAACCACCTTATCTGCTGGTGTCGCACAAAGAACCATAGGGGCAGGAGATAAAGAGGGGGGAAGAAGCGGATCCAGCACGCTGCTGCTGCTGCTGCTGCTGCAGCAGTTCCCATCAACCGTGGTGGGGAGCATTGCGGGACTAATAGTGATGCCAGGAGGTGGCGACAGCTGCATCCGTATCCCTGGCGAGTATCTACTATTACAGCCCAAGAAAACACCACCACTTGGTCGCGACGTGGAAACGCCTCCAAGCTTTGATGATCTATCCGTGTGTGGGGCGCTTGACATCGACTCCCACATGAGCTTGCCGGAATGTGGTGCGGTTGACACACCAACTGTGGCGATGAGTGGCGAGAGCTGCACGGGCTTGTCGGTGGAGCAATCATCATCCTTGTTCTCTTGTGTTGCGTGAGCAACGGGTAACGCACCACTGCAGACAGCAGGTGGGTTGCACGCCTGCTGGGAGCGTTCCTTGAAAAATGCCAAGAGACCCTCTCGCTCAACGTCACCCGGTCCGTCGTCTCCCTGTGTGGCGTAGACATCCAGCAGCCATTGTAAAATGCTGCTCTTCTTCTCCATGAAAGACATCTCCTGCATATCAGGACACCAATGAACAAGACCATTGCAGGGATTCTCCGGGGATAAACCGAGGCACTTCGCAGGGCCCGCCATCTTGTCCACTGCGTGCGATGGTCGCAGCAGAACTACAGCAACTGAAAGAAAAAAAAAAAAAAGGAAAGAAGATGTCACAGGAGCGCAGAAGCAATGCGAACAACAAAAAATAATTTGTATTAAAAAAAAAAACGAAAAGAGGTGAGGGGCGGGTGTTTGTGTTAACTTCCTCCATTTCCGGCCTTCTTGTCGTGTTGCGCTACGATGATGATGGTGATGATGATGCGGGTGTGAGGAGGGAATGTCTGAAGGGTCCTACCCACCCTCCCTATTTTGTGTGGCTCCTCTACTTTGGACCCCCACCCGCATCCCGGCAGCGCCCACCTCAACACACCCACCCACACGTTTCGAAATCGCACACCTTCTCGTTTTCCACAAGTTCCTAGCGAAGAGATGCACAACGACGACAAATCAAACAACAACAAAAAAAAAAAAAAGAAGGCGGGGTGAGTGTGTTATGCTTAGGGCCATCCATTAGGCTTGAAAAGGGGTGAGCCGTCTTAAAACATCTCCCCCCCCCCCCCGTCTCCTCATGCCCCAACCTCGAAATCCAGAAGAAAAATGGGAAAGAAGGACGATTAAGTCATCTCGCCAAGACGTGTCTCACGCACTTTTCATCGGGCAGCATCGAGATTGGCAGATGGAATTTCGTGGTGCTTGTAGTGGTACCAGTAGTGGGAGCGCTTCACAATACCCAATAGCTTGTCGCCATGAAACCTTCCGAGTGCCCCATGGCTGCTCTCCACTTCACTGTAGTGCGTTACACCGTCGTGAAAGGCGGTCCCCTTTGTCGCCACTGACACGGGAACGGGTTCGCAGCTGTGATCTCCAAGTGAAACAGGGGTCGAGTGATCCGCGAGCACCACCATGGTGCTGCCGTCTGGCAAAGCGTCCCACATTCTCTGCATGGCGTCCCCACATCGCTGCAGCATCATAAGCTTCTTCTCAAGGCTCCTATCGTGACCCGCGTCGTCCACTCCCTTCACGTGAATGACCGCAAGGTTACTTCGCACTGAGTCTCCTGTCTTGCTGTCAAGTGAAGTAGCAGTTGGGTAGTCAAGGCCAAGACCCAGTTCCAACAGTGCAGCGTCCACCTTCGAATTTACGTCTGTGCTGTAGTCGCCGGTCGCACCCTTGGCTTCAATCGCCTTTAACCCACAGCAGATCCCCAAGCCCTTGATGATGCATGTGGGGGAAACAATGGAGCCAATAAGCCCGTGCCGAATGACAAATGGCGGTACCCATCCTTTCTTCGCAGCGCCACGAAGAAGAACCACATTGGCAACCCTCTTCCCATCGCTTTCTCTAGCCAGATTAATTGGGTGGATGCGGAGAAGTTCGCTGATACGCTTCGACGCCGCATTAACTACACGGCTTGTGTAGAGAGCCGCTGGGTACTCCTCATGATCAGGCGGTACGGTAGGCTTACAGTGCACGAGAGGCTGACAGTCAGTTAGCGGGTCTGTCCCTGTGATGCATTCTGACAACCCTTTCCCGGTTATGGCCACTCCGCATCGGTGCTCTGTGGCGTACTGCAGCTTCAACGTGTGTACCGCGTCGAATATACCCTCATCGTCACCAGAAATTACCGTCCCATTCAGATACTCACAGAGTATCGCTCCTTCCTTCGTAAACTCGCGGTCACACCTGCGATGCATCACTATGCCTGTATCTTCATCCAATACGGAGAAATTGCTCTTGAAGGCGAGGTCGTCATCGTCCAGCGCCAGACCCGCTCCAAGGGCCTCGTACGCGCCGCGGCCCTTGTAGTACTGCATCGGATGATAACCAAAGATCGCGAGATGTGCCGTGTCGCTGCCACAGGTTACACCCGCCTTAAACACATCCATTAAGCCACTCACTCCGTTCCTTGTGATCACATTAATACCAGGTGAAACATATGTGTCGAAACTGTGTCTTGTCTCCGCTACCTCCTCGTCCTGAGCACTGCGTGAAGGCACACCAGCTACAACCTCCAGTGGTGTACGATAACCCAGCTCAGGGTATGTGACGTCCCCCACACCATCAATGATGAACATCACTATGGGCTTGGGACGGATAGGCACACCACAGGTGCCATCACAGAGACAGCCAGCTTTATTGAGCTCCTCCTGCAACGAGGCTGTGCAGCGCATGTGAGCGGGGAACCCTGCAAAGCGCGAGCCGTACAGGCGCAAACACTCCTCTGCTGAAAACCGCTCCAGGAGTCTCGTGCTGGTCGAGGGATTAGGGCTGTCCCAGTCCTTTGGGTACCTCTTATCACGAAAGTACACGAGCGCCGGCACTGAGTCGCCCTCGTCCACGCAAAGCCACTTGGAGACCACCTGCGCATTGTCCAGAGGAATGACATCAATTGTACCAGTGGTATATGTGCCATCCTCGATATCCTCAAGGACGTCCAGCCACTTCCTCATAGACTCCGTGATCATGAAAAGTTCCCCCACAACACGGTGAGATGCCACAGTGACACTTGCAATGACATTGTCATTTCCGCCGCTGTTACTGCTCTTGCTGTCACCAACCATGTGTTCCTCCGGCTTGTTAAGAAGACATGGCGAACAGCCCCTGTATCCAGGCAGCAAATTGACGAACAGGGGGTACCGTTTGGCGGTTTGCCCTTCGCATATGAAAACCGCATGCTGCGGGTGTGCCATCCACCACGCATAGTTATTTTCTCCGCGCTGCAGCGTGCCATACACGAATACCAAGATAGACGGCTTCTCTACGGCATCAGACATTCCCCCACGGCGTATTCCTTGCAAGAGAAAAGAAGATGCATACGAATTAGTGATGGAAACAAACAAAGGCGTCAACGAAGCAATAAATACAATAAATATAATAAATATATAGTTTAAAAATGGCACAATACCTGACGGCAGAGAATTATGTATGTATATGTCATCATAGGAGGACCACAGAGCCAGTGCACCTGGTCGCCCAATGAAGTCAAAAGAAGTATTCAACGCCTTATCCTCCTCTTTAACAAAAAAAAAAAAAAAAAACCGAGAAAAGAGGAAGCGCAGCATCTTTTTCGTTTTATCCATGCTGCCTTTATCATTGCATGGATTAGAACTAACAGCCCACCGAGAGTCCCGAAAAACTACCCATCCTATACAACTCACCCCCCCCCATCTCATCTCATCTCCAGCCATCAGATACTGACAAAGGGGGAAAAAGTGCTGAGAGCGCCTTTAGCCGCTACACCCACCCCTCCACATTCCACGCGGTGGCGTGGAGAAACGGATGAATTGGAGTTGACTGCTTCACAGCTCACACCCTGAGAGTAGCTGCACCACAATAGAGCTTTAGAGGAGATGCGACTAAACATTCACCATGCCATTGCCCCACGGAGGGATGCGAGGCTAGAGACTGTTCGTGTCGCAAACTCGCAAAAAAACTCCACAGAGTGGGCCCCCTCCATCCTACAACATCGACACTGCATTCAGGCGGATGGGACACGGCCAAACTCCTCCAACCAACACCAAAGCGCAGGCTGCCTCAATATTGTGCGTAGACCTCCACTCAAAAAAATGGTAGAACATCACCAAAGGCATCTGCGCACATTCGACTCCAACGTACCGCTGCTCAAACAAGCACCACATTGAACGCTGCATTGCGTGCAGGGAATAAATCATTAAGGTCGAAATGGCCACCGCTGCACATGACAATAAACCCGTCAAGCGAAAAGCAAAAACAAACTCCTTTGCTTTTCAGCTTGCGCACATGGCAGGTACGTGAAAACAGAGGGAGACCGTGAATGTGTCTCACTGCATATTCCTCCTGTGGGTGGTGGTGGTGGTGGTGGTGGTGGTGAAGGGGTTCTGCAACTGAGAGGGCCCGGGAGCGTGAACCCGCCCCCGCCCCCTCTCAACGTGCACCAAGTCTTTTGTCTTCCCCTTTTGGGTGCCCCCGCGCACCATCCTCCTCTTCGCTGCGTTCATCGCGATACCGATGCAACAACCCAGAGATCACCGCCCCCACCACCATCCCTTCCAACGCGGTGAGAGAAATGCCCACGGACACCAATGACAAACCACAAGAGAACGAGAAAGGCAGGGAGACCAAAAAGAAAAAAAGTGCATAAAAAGATTCTGCAAAAGACGAGGCAACAACGTACACATCAGCACCACTACACGAATAACACAAGAATCCCCTCTACAGATGCATTCAACTAATAACATACGTGCGGTTCGGCCACAAACACAAATGATGAATCACCGCAGAGATCCATAATCCATTCCATGAAGAACGAAACAAAAAAAAAAAAACATTCAAAAACGGAAAAAAAAAACATCCCACAAAAACAAAATTCCCACACAAAGGCAACAACGAAAGAATCCATCGAACAATACATCACCAAAAAAAAACACTTCCATTTCACTAAACAGCAACAGCGCAAAGAACGCCACGATGAACCTCCCGCATCCGAAGAAACTCTTCGCGGAGAGCCTTTGCCTCCTCACGGCGCCGCCGCGTCAGNGTCCCGCACCCTCATCCGCTCCTCCCCCCGCATCCGAAGAAACTCTTCGCGGAGAGCCTTTGCCTCCTCACGGCGCCGCCGCGTCAGCTCGGCCTTGCGGCGCTCCTCCTCCTCCCGCGCACGGCGAGCGGCAGCGAGCTCCTCCTCCAGCCGCCGACGTGCATCCTCCGCGTCCTTCGCCCTCCGCTCCCTGTCCTCCTCGCGGCGCCTCCGGGCGTCCTCTTCCTCCCGCCGCTTCTGCCGCAGCAGCGCCCTCCTCCGCTCCTCCTCCGCGCGGCGGGAGTCCAGTGCCGGATGCTCGTCCTCCGCGCGCAGACCGTCCCGCACCCTCATCCGCTCCTCCCCCCGCATCCGAAGAAACTCTTCGCGGAGAGCCTTTGCCTCCTCACGGCGCCGCCGCGTCAGCTCGGCCCTGCGGCGCTCCTCCTCCTCCCGCGCATGGCGAGCGGAGAGGTGCTTTTTCGTTTTTTCGGTCCGACATTCTTGAGTGTTTCTTACCCTCTCTTCTTTTAGTGTTGCCCGCAATTGTTTTGCAGAGTGCTGTTGAGCGCGAATATTCTTGGCAATTTGTTGTGCCCTGCGAATTTCGTCTTGACGCTTCTCTGCTATTATATGCTGGATACTGCGTCTTGTTCTGTGTATTGAGTGTTTTTTTTCATTTACTGTGCCATTAGTTATGTAGAAGTTGTTTGCGTATTTGTTTCGGTTTCCAAATACATGCCGATCTCGTGTCTTGCAGTTAATGTTCATATGGGCGGTGTATGAAATGGGTGAATTTGTTTGATATTATAGAACTGTTTATATAGTGATGACTGGTATTATGAGTTTTTGTCCTTTGCGTTTATTTGTTTGTGTACAATAAGAAGAGCGCACAAGGGTGAAAATCGATGTAAGTGAAGTTGGCGAACTGATTGCACCTCGTCAACGTAGAAGCGTATAATGGCACGATAGGATTTGCAAGTAAAGCAAATAGTTTCTTTTTTTGAAAGCGAAATTATTATGTGTGACGCGCATGCTGCTAAGCTGCCAAGTGGCCCACAGTTTTAACGAAGTTTGGTGAAGCCGATGTTCTCTGCATTCTCACGGAAGCACTGGCGGCAGACGTTGAGCTCATACTTGCGAATAAGTGCCTTCTGGTTGGAGCAGATCACGCAGTGGCGAGCGCCCTTGCCCATGCCAATCTTCTGCCTGGAACGCCATTGGTCGAGGTGGCCCATTTCGTTTACTTTTTTTTTTTGCTGCTGGAGAACTACGGAACGCAAAAACGACAAGACAAAAAAAAAAAACGCGCGCAGGCGCTACACACTGCAGGACCGGTGCGCAGAGACACACACACACACACACACACAACGAGGAGGAAGAACGGACGAAAGAGAAGAGAAAAAAAAAGGGGGGGGGAAGACAAATAGAAGCGTATTGAACTTCACGAGATGAGAAAATTTTCATACCGCATGAAAACAGCAGAGGGAATTAAACAATAATGGAATATTATGTGCATGAGGAGCAGAAGGATTACGGATAGAAATTATACAACGTAATAAAAGTATTATCACCTCCTTTCATCCTGCGTGTACTCCAGTCCCCATTGCAGATCAGCGTTGCTGTTCCATTCGTTTCCCTGCAATTGTTCCAGGATAATACGGTGTGAAAATATGTGAAAACTCACGTGCCCCACATGTTGACTTCATTATTTTTTTTTTTTGTGTTTCCTTTTGACCACATATATATATAGGTATAGATCAGATGTAGCTTTTGAGCAACACCAGAAGCAGTGTTCGGTGTCCAATAAGGGACACATTGCCCTCGGGATCTCCAGTCACTGGGCTGAAAGCTTCCGAGATCCTTTGAGTGGGGTTAGCTGCCTTCACTATGGATAACCGGAGTCGCCTAAAGAATTCCTCTGCAGGGGCCCCAAGAAGGTCAATATACTTCATCTGCAGTGCATGCAGCATAAGGGCATTCGTTGACACCCATACAGAGCCCATCCAACGGTTGTCGTGCCTCAGGCCCGCCTCACGTGCCGCAGCTATAGATTCATACGAAACAGACATCAAACCGTACGGCGTCATGAGTTGCAACTCTGCAAGACTCATACTTGCCAAAGCTTTCTCCTTATTGTCCAAAATCCCAAGGATAAAAGGAAACAGGTTGGCATAACCCACATATGGCGAAAAGGGGATATCTGGGCATCCAAGACGGTCTGCGTATCGCTCGTGTGCCGCATCCCAATGTACCTTGTCCAACCACTCCTTCCACAAGAACTTTGGTACGCTCTCTGGATGTCCAAGGTGTAACTCCATTTCGCTGATGATTATGTTGAGAAATGCCACCCATGAAAAGAGGTCCAGGTGAGCCTCCAGCTTGTGGTGCCCTGTGCAAACAGGCCTAGGGTAATCAGGCATACCGCTCGCGGGGATGCGAAACTCATCCCGCGAACGCCAGCGATACATTGGCGGCACGTACTCTTTTCCATCAGTATTATTAACCATTGCTGCAAGTGCCTCTAAGCTCATTGCATCGTTTCGAGTGCTTTGCGTTGAATGAAACCACGCTCGCCAGCGATGCAGGGGCGGAAGCACCACTTTGAAGAAATCTTTTTCGGCGTTCACACCCTTATCATTCTGCAGGAGTTGGTGAAGAGCTAATAAAAGCGTTGGCGGCGCAGCAAAAGTGAGGTGTTCATAGCGCGCAGAAGGAGGAGCAAAAAAACGCGCCGCTGGAGTGAACGTTGCATGCCGTGGAAGAAAGCCACTGCTCATGTCAAGAGCCCCTACTAGCCAAGAAGCTAAGACCTCCTTTGTCCACTCCTTGTTCCATTGTATGAGAAAAAGGAGCTGCATTCCGCTAAGTGTCACATCACCATATGCCCCTTCCGTGCGTGAGGTAACCGCTCCGAAAGCGGATACGTCACGCGCCACCTCTCGAAAGTGCTCCTCAGGTTTAACCGTCACTGCCCTTCCCTGATCGTCCCATGCAGAGTCAATGCTTGCATCCACATGTAGGTATCGTCCGTGCCAATAGCCCCACGAACCCAATGCGCCGCTGAGTGCACGACGAGCCCTATTGACGAACGTTTTGCGATTGACACTGAAACCTCTAGCCCACGGCGTGACCAACGCCCGCATGCGCTGAAGGACCTCTTTCTCCCGCAGACGGAAGGCATTTGTGAGCTGGCAACTTGTCAGCTCAGTTTCATTTGCCACAAACTCGCCCTGCCGTGTGGCGTCCTGACCGAGCGTTGCAAAGTCTGAGACGCGGCGACGCATCGAGAGCTCCAATCGGAAATCGGACTCCAAATATTTTTGAAATACCATGACGTTGTGTGAGACAGAACTGGTTTTTGGGTACTGCCACCGCTCCAAAACGGACGAAGCAGGGAAGTAATTGTGCGCACCCGACGGCAAATTGCGAAGGTCAGCATTTCGGATAAACTCGTCCCCGGAAATCCGCCAGCCGTGCACCTGCCAGAGTGGGCTCTCGAGGAATGGGTTGTGGTTATCTTTCACAAGCAATGAGAAGCTTTCTTGCCGTTCATCTGCGTCCTTGAACTCACTCTTAACTTGAGGGTTCCACAAACCCATTGTCCCTTCTGACTCCATTGGCAAAATTGGGTCCCCACCGTCGTTAACAACGTACACAAGCAAACGGATCGGCTGGGCGCCGTTCATGTGGCCATGTACGCGTACATGCCATGAGTCACCCGAAGGGCTCTTGAGAAACTCAATGTTCACAGTGCGAGGGCCATCCTGTATCACCTGACGTCCATAGTGAGTACCATCATGAACCGCCCAGAACGCCTCGAACAAGTCCCATTTTTCGTCCGAAATGTCCAGCTTCTTACTTTTTTTGATGATATTATTCGTTTTTGCGGTTTCATCGTCAGTGCTTCCATGACGTCGCTGCATAGAAAGAACGTCAGCCAACCTATACCGCACGGGATGCAGCCCCGCCTCGTCGTACCATGCGATACCGATGTAAACTGGTTTCGGGGTGCGTGTTTTCATCGCAAACAGCATGCCTGGTTCGTAAGTGCCCCATAGCATTGTCTTATTGTACTCAAGTGACAGAAACCGCGGCGGGGACGCCGCATAGCGATGATATCTCTCCTCCATTCCGTTTACCATATCGTCGCTCCAGACTTTACCCAAGAATCTGCATTGCAATCCCTCCAAAACAAAGAAGGGGGTGTAGTAGTAAATCACACCCAATGGAAGTCCCAGAATAAGAATAAAAAATGAAACTCGGCTAAGGATTCCCTTTGCAATCGTGAGCGAGTCTGGATTCTCACACGAAGGACGTCCTCGGACTTTATCCTCATCTTCATCTATCGTCGCCATCGCCTTGGCCGCACCATGCCCCATCAGAGGACGACGATCACGCATGGGGATTTGAAACAAGAGCAATATATATATATATATATATAATAAGAATAAGAATAATACTACTGCTAATTAATGAGACGAATAGTGTGCCCCACCCCCCCACCCCCACCCCCTTTTTTTCTTTTCCCACTACTGAGGCAGGGAGAGAGAGAGATGGAAAAGAAGCCAAACGAAAGAACAAGGAGAGTTTATGTTTAAATAATCATGAACGAGAAAACACGTATATCGCGTGGAATTTTTTTTTTAAGATTTAATTTCCCTCTCCATCACTGCGGCAGCCCCACTACTTGGCTCTACGGGAAGAAGAGACAAAAGAAAAGAATGAAGGAGAGAGAGGTGCAGGAAGTGGTCTCAACCCGCCTCCCTCCCTCCTTCCCGCCCGCCCGCCCGCCCGCCCGCGCAGGGCAGAGAACGCCGAGGCTTCTCAGGAGAGAGAGACCACGTGATTCCTTTCGCAAACGTCTAGAAAAGAAACGAAACGAAAGGATTTCCCCTCTTGCAGCGAACTGTTTGCTGCAAGAATAGATAAAAAAAAATTTTTCTATTGCTTTAATGAGGCGTCAAATATCGAGATAAAGGTAATAGACGTTGCATTCCACAAGTAAGTCACACGTGCGAGGCAAAAATGTATGGCCCCAATCGACTCTCATCGTTTTGACCGAAACGGTGGAACGTCGTACTGACGTAAAGGATGGGGATCTGCACACAATTGCTGCCATGACCTCGCCAACACATCGTCCATGCGAGAGACCAATGTGGTGTTGGAAATAGAAGGCGCAGGTATTCCCGATGGAGGTGATGTAACAAAGACGGGTTGGCAGCGACTGGGATGTCTTGGAGGAGAATAAGAACAGTTGGAGAACTGAGAAGAGACAGCACCAGTCACGGTGGTAGTGCTTCTCACATCTTCATTCACCTGGGGTGTACGAAGACCACGCCGCCAGAAAGAGTGCTGACATTGCTGCTCCCGTAGCACGCAGAGGGTGCTGGTGGGCGATATGACCGTCTCCTTCGGGTGGGAAACCGAGGGGCGGCATGTTTGCACACACTGCGCACGACTGCCTGGGTGTGGGGCAGAGCCTGTGCGCGTGTCGTGTTCATTATCCATGGAGCGATGCAGCACCTCCGTCAAGAGCAAACGTTGTGCTTCATTCAGCTGCAGAAGACGGTGAAGAAGAGCCTGATTCGACGTACCGAGTCGCCTCTTCCCTTCTTCACGGATGTAACCTTCTTGTTCCTTTGAGAGATACCTGTGGCCCATCGGTTGCACCACATCCTCGTCAGCTGTGGACGGCGGTGAGGTGGCGTTGCTCGACGACAATGACATGCTGGCCCCCTTTTCTCAAACTTGGCGAACGCCACACATTTTCGAAACGTTGTCAGCTCCAAGAAATTTGGGATGACTGGGAGAGGCAGTCCCGTTATTTCAGCAACAGAGAGAAGGCAGTTGAACCAATCAGAAGAAAAGTTGTGTTGAATGAATGAGTGAATGAATGAAACTGAAAGAATGCAAAAAAAAAAAAAAAGAAAGAAAGAAGAGCATCATTTGAACCGTCGTGTTGCCGTAAAGAATGAAGAATGAGCCCAGCAACAACACAACCCGAACTAAATAAGCGAACAACTCCTTCCCCTCCCCACCCCCACCTTGTCCTCAAGCAACTTCCCCGGCAACCTCTACCTTCAAGAGACCGAGGGGCTAAACAGTCCTGTCTGGCGCTTCCACGTTACATCCCGCTTCGTGGAAACAGATGGTCCTTCGATCGTCTTTCCCTTCGCACCATAACGCTCTCTCCTCGGTGATTGTGTCAATGAGACTTCATCGGTTGAGTAGCTATACGTCGTGTCCAGTGTATCCGAAGTTGATTGCATTTGATATGGCTGCTTCCGATTTCGAGATCCAAACGAGACAGCAGAACCACCCTGAAGACTGTCTCGTCTTCTCTCGTCCAAGTCAGGATCACACCTCCTTGATCTCTGAGAGTCGCGGCGTGTCGGAGGCACCAACCTCTCCGGAGTGGATTTTCGCCGGATGGCTTCCTCCTCCACATCGCATCGATTCATTGCTGCAAATGATGATGATGATGATGATGATCGTTCCCCACTTCTCGGTCGCGCGCAACTGTTTCCGTTCTTGAGTGTCGGATCCACATCATCTAGTCTTCCAGTGAGGTGGTGGTGGTGGTGGTGGAGAGGAATCAGACTAGTGTCGTTTAGCCCATCTGACAGCTTGGTGAAATAAGAAGTAGCTGTGAGGCAATCTACAAGCTCCTTCTCCGCCAACTTGAGGCGTGCCTCATATTTCTTCACTGTTTGCCGATGAGCTTCAATCTCTCTGGCCAACCGTCGCGCCATTGCTTCTTGATTATTTGAAGAGCTCCGCGTTAGCTCCAGCAGATCGTGCTGAAACCCCTCCAGCAGCCTCTCCACACTGCATACATCCTTCTTTTTCTTCTTCACTCCCAGGGAAGAGGAAGACAAAGTAGCGGGTGCTGACATTGCACTGCCAACAAGAAGACAAGCGGCCTCCAGGGCACGATGGCAGGCGCGTAACATGTCACATGCCTCCAGCAGACTGTTTCTTCTAGGGTTATCTTCCAGTGATTCTCTTGCCTCCTTCGGCGACGAAAAGATAGGATTTACAGTGTTGTCCGATGCGGACTCATAGTATCTCTGTGCACTACCAGTGGCAATATCGCTTTGATCCACATGAAGGGGCACAAGTGGTGGACGATTGGGAGTCATGTCCAAAAAAACAGGGGCTGCTTTTTCCCCGACACGGCTTCGAGGACCTTCGCAGAGATTCATCTGATGGATGAGTGTAGCATGAGAAGCACTAATGTGGTGATTATACACTAGCCGCGCCGCCTGCTGAATTGCATGTTGTATGTCTACGATTAGACCATTGGTCTGCTCAAGCACCACAAGGCGCTCTGCCTGCTCTAATTTTATCTGGGCTTCACAACTCTGTACACTCCCAACCACTCGCATAATCAACGCGCTCAACACACCTGGTTGTGTCCCGTCTTCTAGTTGCTCATCCCCAGCGTCAGAGACACCTTTGGTGAGGCACTTGCATTTCTTCAGGAGCGTCAGAAGGGCGTCGCGCAGAAACCGACGCTCCTCCTCTTGTGTTCTAAGAAGAAAAAAAACCTCGGTGCACTCCGATAGATGCCGATCCCGCACCATAGACACAAGGCGACTGGTGAGCTGCTCGCATCGGTGCTCTAGGCGTACAACATGCTCGGTGATATTCCTGCTACTTCTGCCGGTGCAGCTGTCATTGCCACATCCACTGCGGCCTTGGTTTAGACTATGTTTCTCATCCAGTATATAACGCAATTTCCTAGACAACCGTTCAATCTCTTGGTGGGACTGATACAACTGATGACGTAGGGAATCGTTTTCGCGCTGAAGTGCGTGAATGAGGGTCCCTGTCGCTGCGTTGGTCACCGTCATGCACCACACAGAGCCTGTGAGTGTGCGCCTTTATGTCCGTCTCGCGTATATGATGTATAAATGTATATATCCCTCTCCTTGTGTGTGTCTGTGTGTGTGAAATTAGGAGAATGCAGCACACACCACCCTGTGCCACCTCTGTCTCTTTTTTTTTTTTTTTTTTTTTGTGTGTGTGTGTGTTGGTGGAGTTGAAACGGGAGAAGAAAAGGAAAAATAGACCACGCAAGACCACTGACAAATGAAATGCAGACGTTAAAATGGTGTGGTCTCCCTTCAAGCTCTACGAGAGAAGAAAGAGCGGGCGTGAGAAAAGGAAAAGGCTCCAAAGATATTCCTCATCATCTCTAGTGCGCGCCTGCTTCCAATGGGCAGTGAACAAGACACAATTTTTAAAACAGTTTTTTAATTTAAAAAAATAATAATTATTATAATAAATAAACAAATAACAATAATAATGCATCAGCTCATATATATATATATATCTCTGATGTTTGACTCATCAAAGTAGCCGTCTTGCAAGTCCCACGACGACCACAGAACCCCGTCAACAATAACAACAACAACAAAAAAAAAAAAAAAAAGTATATATATATATATATACTGAAGTCAAACCACTGGAGAGGAAATAACTCAGCTACGGAAAATGTCACACGCGTATACACATGCACACATATACATATACATATACATACATACATATATATATATATATATATACTTTATTAATAAGGCATCCCCTGTTGCACATTCCCGAGATAAACGCACAGAGAAGGTACACTGTTGTGCCACTGATTTTGCATATGTTCCATGCATTCTAAAATGAAAGGGGCGATGTATGCATCCACAACTCTGGGCAGTGTCACGTAAATCACCTTCGGGAGGCCATGCGGCCTCTCCCCCAACGTATCCTTTACGTTTGTTTGTTTTTGTTTGTTTGCTTGTTTGTTTTTCCGTTGAAGACAACAGGAGTCCTTTTGCTTCGCTTATTATCCCAGCACCATCTTGGCCCAGGAAAACAATGAACTCCGTCTTCGAGACACCTCATGTGCGATGTGGCGAAGGCGCTCGATAGCTGCATCAGCAACTGCTTCTTCAGAAAATCTACGAACAACATCCTCACGTGCGCGGCGTCCGACAGCTTTGGCATTCTCCGGGTGGGATACGACGTACCCCATCAACTGCGCGGTCCATTCGATGCTTGGCATGGCCCACTTGCATCCACTAAATGTGTCGTACACACCACCTGTTGGAATCTCCTCCAGGCCATCCACTGGGATTAAAAATGAATTATGTCGTGTGCAGAAAGCAGTAGAGCCAGCCCAGTTGGTTGTCAACACAGGCAACTCCATAGCCATTGCCTCAATCGTTGGTATACCCCAACCCTCCCCACGAGTGGGAAGCACAAAGGCGTCCGAGCTACGGTAAAGTCGGCACATATCCTCTATGCGGCTGAGGGGGCTGTGGATGATGACCAGGTGCGGGAACTGTTGCAATGATGTAAAGTTGGGCAACCGCGCCACATGAGTTGCCCAGTGCGTGAGTGTTTCTCCCATATTCCCGAGAGTCACGTTCCCAGAGAAAGGCCAGGGAAAGGAAGTCTTGATGTAGAGGCTCACATTGTCGTGCAGGGGGGTTCCAGGGCCAAAAGCTTTCCAGTATGCAGAAAGCAAGACATCCCAACCTTTCCGTGGTTCCCATTTGAAGACACTAAGGAAGCGAAAACGCTTCCGCCCGTGAGTTGCTGACGCATAACTGTCTGGGTGGTTAGTCCAAAAGCTCTTCGTTTTCCCATTACCCCCCTTCAACTCCAACTCCGGGGGGGCGTCAAAGGGAGTGCAAAGATCCGGTTTGATTATATGCGGATCCACAGACTCTGGTATCACGTGTAACAACTCTTCACGCACCCCTGACCGCCTATATACTTCTTTGAAGAAATCAGATGTGACCCAAACTTCGTCGGCGTGTGTATTAATTTTAACTACATCCTCTGCTTTTAGTCTCGAGGTTTCGGATAAAATACGAGCAATGTTATAGTCAGATAATGGTCTGACGATCGCCAGATAGGAAACGTACTTTGAGCCATGATGCAAGAGACTGACACGTACAAAAGATTCCCTGTCACCCACTCGATGTCCAGCTGCTTCAATGGTTGTTCCAACCGACGGTCCGTCCACATCATACCGCTCGTCTAACTTCTTCTGACGCCATGCAGCAAGAAAACCCCATCGGTTCACCCCCATTTGAGTGCGTTGCAGTGCGTCCATCGCACCTTGGGGAACACCTGGACACCATGGTGACCGAAATCCCCAGAAGGATACCATGAGACGTCGTTGTAGGGGTATAATATGGTGCATCCCCTCTATCATCATCCCAGAGCAACGCATAACCCCATAGTTGGACAATATACGCAACTCAACAAGTGGTAAATTGTGTTGATTTGCACTGATTTCAGATACATTCCCTTGATGAAACAGAGGAACGACCAAACGACTGCGAAATAGCTCCGCTGCAAAGGCTCCCCATTGTTTGGAAAAGGCTTCACTCATGACGAATGATGGGGCGTAGTAGTGAAGTATATATTGACCTCGTTTTGGTCGGATAGTCTGAAACGGTGGTTTAACACCTAAAGTCCGAGATACAAGATCCATTGGAGTCGCCCATGCAACAGCCATAGCTGTGCTGCTCCACACTTGCCACTCTGGGAATGCAGCCTTAACTCTGAAGGAGAGTTCCCAGCCGATAAAATCATCAGCCTGAAGTGTGTCAGGCCAGAGTGTAGGAAAGTTATTTTGTAACATCAGGCTCCTAATGATAATATTGCCGTTCTCTGGATCATCAGGAGGTGGTGTATCCCTCAGCAGCGACCATCCCATGGTCCCCATCACAGTGGGAGACATCCGTCGCTGTAGAGGTTCCTGTTCCTGCTGCCATACCGAGGCAGAGAATCCACCCACCGCATCGTACACCTCTCGATTATACAGAGTACAGAATGGTGACGCGGCATCAACTGATTCATCCATCATCCACACCCGATCGTCAAACGCGTTGTAGCCGTTGAGGTGACGCGTCAAAAACTGACCACTAACGGTTTGGTTCCAATTTGCTCCATAGCCTACAAGGGCTCCCTTGTCCAGAGCAATATAAGCCGAGAGGTGCGTGTTGTTGCGCTCCAAACTGTTGTGAAGGATCATTGGGGGTGGCGGAAGTCCCATGGAGAAATGTTGCCATTCCTGCTCGACTTCCGTCACCGTATCACCCTCTGCATGTGAAGCATTATCGTCAAGTGGCAGGGGGCGCTTCGACACAATGGTGCACTGCACTGCTGCCACACGACCCTCATTGTATCGAGTGGCGGACAAGAGCCGCTGCAAAAAACCGCGGTGTTGAAACCCTTCTTCGTGCAGACGACGCTCAGCCAACACCGTGGGCACTAGAAAGTCCGCAATAACAAGAAAGTATTTTGTGCGATACGGCAAAGCAGAGAGGGCTGCCCTCACATACCTGTGAAATGCGTCATAGCCAACAGGGGAACCAGGACGCGCTGTGGGCAGCACAACAAGCGCAGCCTCACGCACACAGCTATGACTGGTTGAACCCCTACTAGTAAAGCGCCATGCGTTCCATGGCCTGCCATCGTCATCGTCATCGAGGGAACCGGATTCAAACACTACCTCTCTTTCAGGAAACTGCGCTGCCAGCGCCAGCATGCTCGCCCTAAGCATGCCATTTTCCCTCTCATATGGAGAGGCCATTTGTACCACAACAACACTCACCCGCGGCAGAGGGGTGGAATCCACAGTGTCCCAAGCACACAACACATTAGAAACGTTTGACGATGGGAGGAGCCACTGCTGGAATGTCTTCTTCGCATCGATAAGAGTAGGAAGTATTATCGTGACATCCGCAGGGGCCTGAACACCCTTCGCAATCATATTGGGTGCTTTATGTTGGAATTTCTTCTCGTGCAGAGTGTATCCCATCAGCCAGCATAGCAAGAATAGCAGTAACAACAGTAGAAGCAGGCGCAACAAGTATCCCATGTTACGTCGCGCATGGCTGCTGAAAGATAAACCCGGAAGAACTTTCTCTTGCGAACGTGTCATGAGTCTCCTTCGCATACTAACACTCTCTCCACAGACGCACATAAATACACAAACAAAAATGAAGAAAAAGAAGACAAGGCATCAAATACACATACACACACACACACACACACACACACTTCCCCGCTCACTAGGAACCCCCATTTGGAATGGGTCTCAGATATATATACACGCTTTCTTCGGCACTTTGTATCATTCTTCTCGAGACTTCCATTCTTCTTTCGTTTATTTATGTGTGCCTGTGTGCTTCATCAGCTCTTATTGCATCTCGCCCACAACTACACATCAGTCACGAAACAGGCGTACTGTCCTTATAGCGCTGTATCCACATCGCACTCAGCTCGTCGTAGTCACGCTCCCCGAGTCGCCGCGATGGTGTGTCTCTGTCCTCAAACATCACCCGGCCAAGCCACGGCTTGTTTTCTGGCAGCAGGGCGTTACTAATGCCCTTCATCACAAAATCCATCGCCTGCTCTGACGGTTTCCCTTGCGCCTCACACTCTTCATGGAACCGTTGAGCCCATCCCTCTTCTTCAAGTCTCTGCAGTGAGTACAACATAGCGTAGTACGCCTCCATATTCATGGCCACATGACACCGGCGCATGGCATAGAAAACAGCGAGGGCTTCCGTGAAGGAAGCCGTGCGGGCAAACATGTGCTGAATAGTTCGCACCGAAAGCTCCCTGCCGTTTCGCCCGGCAAGATGCATAAGGCTCTCCAAATCGTCCGTACCCCTGGTAGAGGCCTTGTCCAGTGGCAGACACAGAAGCAGCAGGCGATCGAAGGCATCCCCAAGTCCGCGGCTCACATCCTCCTCGCGTGGTGTCATAGGGTCCAACTTGTATTTTTTAATGAGAAGATAGACACGCTGAAGACGCTGCGCTGGTTCCGATATCGCCCCGGCCGAGAGCCATAACTCGTGTATCTCCCCCCGGGCCTCGGAGGCCCTTTCCATCACTCTGTGAGTGTCAGCGCCAGATGCATTAGCTGACGAGGAAGAACCTGTTGCATTTGCGTTTTCGCCCGAAGATCCAGGCGTCGTGTTCACACGACGCCCACAGCGTGGGCGCAGGGGCACAGCCGACTGCATAATGGGACACGCCCACACACAGCAAAAGCGACGCATTATCAGCTACCTACCCTCGCTACACACACACCCTCAGTGTTGCTAGTGGCAATCTCTCTCCGCAAACGAATAATAAACAGACACACACACAGAGTGAGAGAGAAAAAAAGAAAAAAAAGGGGGGTGGAAGAAAGGCACAAGAAGAAAGAAATAGAAGTCTTGCGTCCCAAACTGCAAGAGAGAGAGTGTGTGTGTGTGCAGTCGGATCAGGTTCACACGAAAAGTCACGGATATATATATATATATATATATCGCTTAAGAGGAATTAATAATAAAAAAGAGAGAGAAATGAAAAACTGGGAATCATGAGCTGCATGTATTCAAGAATGCCCACCGTCTTTTGTGATTGCACCCGTTCACCCACCAGTGACTTTACGTGAAACCACCCACATCATTACCAAGAAAGCAATAAATAAGAAAAATGCATCCTCATGTCCCCCATCTCTCATCTACTCCCTCTTGTTCCCATCCTATCTGCTACACTTCGGCCATTTAGCAGCAGTTTTACAGACTCTTTGCTGCTTACTTTGCTCTTTAAATGATAACGTGACCCATAGGTCTCTCCTTTACACACACACACACACGTTCACAACCGCCACCCTCCCCTCCCCCTATCTGCCCCTCGCTTTCGTGCATTCAGCACTTCTCACCTCATGCCATGACTTCGTCCGCTTCCATTCCAGATGCAAGGGACACGATGCCAAGGTTCCTAAGCCCAATAGCCCACCAGCACGTTTCTCCATTGCGTGCGTGCGTGCGTGCAAGGGGGAGAGAGACGAGACGAGACGAGACGAGACGAGACGAGACGAGACGAGACGAGAAAAGAAACAAAAGAAAGAAAGAAGAAACAAAACACATTTCTTCCAATAACAGAAAGAACATGTGCAACATGCATCTTCCACATCTTAAAACGGCATGGGTGGTGGATTGGCGCTCAGCCATGGAATACGATCTACAACATGTCCCAGTATCACGTAGAAGTGAGGAAGCAGCAGCACACGTATGGGAAATGCTAAGGTGTAGAAACTGAAGAGCATAGTACCTGTAGAAATCGCCCTTTCCCAAAACGCCTTTGAATTGGTGGACCGATTCAACAACTTTTTTGAGCGTAACGAATTAAAGTTCTCTGCAGCAGATTTTCCCTTTATGTGATTGAACCGCCCCATTGATGAGCTCACCTGTAAGGCATCGCCGCCATTCCCGCTTGCTCCATTCTTGTAGATTTCTGACTGATTGGACTTTGCGACAGCCAGAGGAGACGATGCCACCTTTTCTTCGGCCCCAACCTCCTCGTCCCGCAACTTCTTCAGCATCAGGTAAACCTCCGGGGCTCGACGCGCGATATCTTGTTGAGCCGATGTTGCCCTGTCCAGGAATTCCTTCGCTAACTCGTACGACCTCTCACAACCGTGTTCTCCCCTGAGATGCATGCACCCCTTCACAAAGTACGCAGAAGCACATCCGCGATCAATGGCCTGCTGAATCCACGCGTGATACTTCTCCATGTTAATTAGCTTATTTGTCTGTTTCGCAGTTAACATTGACGACGATGTGCGACCGCGGAGGTAGAGTTGCGCAATGGCCAACATCGCATTTACACTACCGGCCTGTGCAGCACGCTGATAAAAGTACAAGGCTGCCGGAAACAGAGGAACGAAATGACCAGCCCCAACGTCAAACTGCTCACCAACTTTAAGATTTGCACTGGCGCTGAGTTGCTCGTCGTTCATGGCACGTTTCAGAAGCAGGAATTGCCCTCGAGGAGATTGGAGTTGAGTGTAGATGTTATGCAGAATAAGGGTGCTCTGTTCGTGATTGTGATGAATAGCTGCAAGACGCAGAAAGTGCAGGGCACTCTCCACATTCTGTTCCTCAAAGTGTTTAAGACCCGTAGTCATCAGTTCGTGAGCTGACATAACGCGCTCCGCCTCTGAGGCATAATCCTCCCGCTCCTCATCTGCCAAATCACCCACATTAGCGCGAGTCTTACAAATTTCCAGCTGTATTATCTCAAGAAAACTCTCAAGCGTCGTCGGAAGCGCGCGTTTTTCACAAATGACGTTATGTAAACAGAGCATTTTTTCCAACATATTCTTCTTCTTCTCTTCTTTCGCTGCCGTGTCGCCACCAACACCGCTCTCCAGTGTGCTCGTCTCCTCGAGCAGCTGCTGAATCTTATCCTCCTCCAACTTTCTAGTCTTCACCTCGGCCTGCAAGAACTCACGCATGTTGTCCCTCGATTCGTCTCCTGCAACCTCCTCAGCGGCCTCCTCCAAAAGTTTTTCAAGGTCCTCCTCATCCGTCTCACCCTTGTCACTCGGGCCATGCGCATTGACACCGTTCCCATTCTCGCATGAGACAGGGATAGCGGGATAGTGCTCGCAGAAGAGCGCATCAAGTTCCTTTCGAGAGAGAAACAGCTCATCATCCATGCGCATCGGTAACTCAAGCAGACAAGGCCACACTGTCGGATTCCGCTTCGCCAACTCCACCACGAGCAGCATCCCACCGTTTTCCACACGCCACTCCACTTCTGTTGATACCTGTCCGTAAAGGCGCCACTGGAGAATAGGGGTTTCGCGATGCCGCACGCAGAGAACAGCGAGGTCCTTTACCTCCACAGTAAACTCTTTTGGCCGCGCAGACGGTGGAAGCACGATGGGGACGCGGATCTCTAGCGTCTCATCGCCGTCGTCGCCCTGAGACCAACTGGTCTTTCCAATGGTGTGATTGCCGGACATTTCGCTACCCTTTCGTTTGCTATTCATAAGTGCGGAGACAGAGAGAGGTGGAAAATGAAAAAAGGAAAGTGAGAAAAACAAAAGAAAAACAAACAAACGAGTAGAGAGAGGCGGAATAGTCTGACCCAAGTTTCTCGTCATGGCAGAAGGAACAAATGAGCGCAGCTCGCTCCATGTGGAAAAAAGAACCAATGCATGCAATGCTCATCATGGATAAAAGAAAAAAGGGGAGTTCTTCAGACAAATATCCGTGAGCCCTCCCCCTGCTGGACTGCAAGTTGTTATTTCTCCATGTGAGGTTTCACTGCTGAAATGGGGAAGAGGTGCACGCGCACGCAGGCAGGCATCCCACACACACACACACACACACACACACACACCGCGCCCCTCCCGCACGTGGTTGGCGGAGTGACTGAGAGAATTCCTGCGAAGGAACTCTGCAAGGCGCTGCCTGTGTGAATAGCAAAAACAATATATATATATATATATATATATATATGGGGTAATTTTGCGCACGATAGCAGTAGGCCTTGACCACTCCTCGCGTCGCAAGCTTTCAAAACACGCACACAAATATATAAATATAGTGCTCTATTTCCCACGTTCCTCTTTCTTTGTTGTTGTTGGATGCAGAGTGTGTATTCAGCCCCCTTTGCAGCCTACTTTGCCAACTCGGCAATCACTATCACTTGTTTACGGAAGTATGACTCCTGTATCGCCCGCAACAAGACCACCCGCAACCCTGCCTCGTTCAGCACTGACAGAAAGTCCTTCTCGTACGTGACCTGACCAAAATCAATGGTGGTCAGCACCTTCAGCAGTCGTTTAACTAGCGGTGCGAGATAGAGACCCATCAAAGTCGGCTTCTCAAACGTCAGCGTGAAAAATAGCACTCCGGCATTCACGTCGTATTCATTCAAACAAGAGCCGTTAGTAGTACGACTACGCAACATGCGACAGCAATGTTTTAGCACCTCCACCTTATTCGGCATGATCATAAAGCTTCCAGAGAAGTATATCACATCGGACGCAGAGGCCTTATAATCTAGAACGCTGCAATGCAGGATGCTGACCTGATTTTCCATCCCATACTTTCTCACGTTCTCTCGCGCGGTCTGCACATAGCCAGCATCGTAGTCGATTCCCGTCACAACTAGTCTCTTGCTTCGAATGATGTCACGATTGGCGATAAGACTTGTGCAAGTGCCGACACCAACATCAAGTATGGTCGCATCCATAGGACAACGCTGCAATACCTCGCGGTACCAGAGGGTCGTCGTGGATACAATAAGCCAATCGTAGATGATTGATCGAATGTTTTTCAGCCCCTGCAGAGAGGTCAGTGATTGTAACATGTCGAAATATGTTTTGTTCTTTTTTTTCCTTGGTGCAGCACTGGAGAATAAAGAGACATGTCAAAGCCAAAGGGGCGTTTTTTTTGTTGTTGTTGTTTTTCCTTTTGGAGGAGCAGCCATCGCAAAGAGAAAGAGAGACCCACAAAACGAAAAGAAAAAAGGTGTGAGATGGAGAAGCAGTGGATACTACCAAAGACCAGAAACACACATATTCACTCCACTGGTGTGCGAAACCATCATTAACCTCGAAGACGCTTTCTAGCATCCCTTTTCCATTGTTCAAGCTGATCTTCCGCGAGCAAGCGCTCCACTAGATCGACACGCCCCTTCTCCCGCTTCCCATTGGGATCCTCTGAAAGGCCATCCAACGCATCTGACCCGCCGTGTAACCGCGCACCCAACCTCATTTCCATAAAAGGCTGTACTCGATACATACAAATCCAGAGAGCAGTACTCTCTTTCAGTGAGTAGTCGCGCGCTGGGATCCAGCTGAGGGATGTCACAGATGGAGATTTTGTCCCTCCAAAGACCATTATACCACTGTCCATCCGCAAGGCTTGCAGCAGAGATCCGTGCATGGCAGCAAAATAGAATGAGCTCAGTGGCGTCATGAAAACGTTCTTACCATCCACCTCAGACACACAAGAAGGGAGGCAAGCCTTTGAATGAGGTGCCAGGCTCTGTGGAAAAACTAGAGCATCGCTGCTGCTTTGGTTTAGACTGTAAGGGCCGACTCCACGTCGCAAATGCACCCCACCTGCCGTATCCCCCCTCTCAGCATTTAACCTCTCCCGTTTGCATAGCAACTGAGTGGCACCAACGACTCGTTTCGTCGCTGGAGAGTCATGCTCCCTTCCAGAGAACACAGAAAAAGTGCGATCGAGCAATGGAAACGTCATCAAGCTCCAGACGCCACGATCCAAGGAGTACTTCCAAACACTTGATTCGTGGCGCCCCTCAGCCTCTCCTCCAATGATGAGGAGTGTTGCAGAGTGCGGCATCAGTACAGTGCTATGAAAGGCACGTGGAGGCATCGAGAAGAGAGAAGGTACAAAAACCTCCCGCCACACCCTTGTCACGCAGTTGAGCACTACAAGATCATTTAGGTACGTCCGCCGAGCGCCGATACCACCAAAGACGTATAGTTCCTGCGAATCAACAAGGACTGCAGAATGCCCAAAACGGGAAGGCGGCTCCTCTCCAAACGTCTCAAGTAGGGAGGTAGAGAGTGTCCAATTTGTTGTGTCCAGGTGAAGTAGCCAAAGGCCAAATAGCGGCAACGGATCCCAGCCATTTACACTTCCACCCAAGTACGCATACGATGCCGTCTCTGCGTCTCTCTCGGCAATGGGCCATGCAGTCAAGGTTGCGAACACCCGCGGGGTAGCCATGAATGGTGGCAATCCAGAGAGAGGGAAATGCACCGTCCAGTGCGTTGTGCCTGCTGCATTAGACGACGACGAGGATGCAGTGGAACCATTTTCTCTCCTTGATTCCCCACGACCACAGAGTAGTGTCATTGACAGCCAAGGCTCACACATCACTGAACCCCGTATATGTACGTTATGCAACGTTTGGGGAACACAATCACTAAAGGCACCGCCAATGTTCAAAACAAGGTACAGCTCATAATTTGAATGGCTAAAGTGGGGGTGCATATTGTACAAAGAAGAGCATGGAACGGCTGCCGCAGAGTGTCCAAATCGTCGAGGTGGACATTTGGTAGCATACGAGGTAGAATTCCGCTCCGCCGCAGCGGAAAAAGAACCCAAATTCATCCGACAGATAGACTCTGCAAGCAAGGGGTCAGGTTCAACAACATAAAAAGCCTCGTGACCGGCAACGCGGTTCACGTGTGCCGCCACGCGCAAAACCTCAGAGGTATTTGTGACCTGCCAAGTCAGTGTTTCCACGCCTCCGTGTAGCATGAAATATGCATCGCCTTCTTTGCCATTTTCGCCGTTGAGAGCTTTTAGTGGCACAGCAGTGCAACCGCAACGACCAGGAAAGCTATCCCACGCTGACACACGAAGGAGGGAGGGACTCACAGATGGCAAAGAAGCTAACAGCCCTTTTTCTTCAATTTCATCCTCATCCCGCGCGGAAGAAGCCTCCTCGCTTTCATGCATCGGATAGTGGTACACAGGCCGGTCATTGCCATCGTAAGCCTCTTGCTCCTCTTCGCTGTCGCAAGGATCGTCACGCTGACGGTAGAAACGCAGTCTTGCTTCTCCAGATGGAAAGCCGTCATATCCAAACTGATACCAACCCTGCATACAGGCTCGTTCCTTAACGAAGAGAGTAAGTGAAAAAAAGCGTGCAGAGCAGCGGTTGCCCCTACACACCCAACCCCAGTTAAGCCGATAAAGGGACGTATCCCAGTGTTGTTGTTTTTTTTTTTTTTTCACTCCGCTCCTGAAGAGGAACTTTATTTTTTTTTCTTCGCCTTTCGCACCCCCACCCCCATTGTCTTTATTCACTGTTTCTCCAGCTCTTCTTCATTCATCCTTTATTTCAGTCGTGAATCACAAGAGAGAGAAAGGGGGGGAAATAATAGTTTTCAAGGGGAAAAAAAAAAGTGGAGGAAGGTGGGACATCAGTGAAAAGCTGTCATTACGTTAACTGTTCGCCCTTAAACGTTTCCGAGCCGGGCACGTCATTTTTACTTCGCTCCCAGGGGAGGAAAACGCTTTGTGAAGGATCTTCAGCAGCAACCTACTAGAGGCAGAATTAATAATCTCCTCCTCAGTCTTGACGTAGATGCGAGAGGAATCGATACGAAGCTCTGCTGCCAGTGAATCACACACTGCCTGCTCCCCCCTGGAGCTGTTTTCCCATTTCCTGTTCATCCCTCCTGCACAGTCTTCAGAATGCCACTTCCCATCAGACCACGTAGCACGATAGATCATCACCTCCATGTCTATATGAGAGAATATATGCCGAATGGAACCCACGTGCGTCACCTCACTGTGCCCAGCGCTCAAACGCCCACGCAATTCTGCGATAGTTTTTCTCTCTTCCTCCTCTTTTAGTGGCGTGTTGTGCGACGAGGTGTACGTACAGGAAGGGAACTCCAGCATCCCGCCCAATAATCCTTCCTCCGGTCGCTGCAGCACAATGAAGCGTCGATTAATCTGATTCCCTTCCATAGTAGTCGAATGAAACTCATGTACTACACAAATAACATTTTCCCTTCTTTTTTTGGTTGCAGCCGCCTTTAACGGAACAATACCCTCAATGGCATCTATTTCACCCCGCTCCCTAGCAGCGTGGGCTTCACAAAACTGCCGAACCGGACACTTGTCACAAAGTGGCCGGCCAGCCGGCCTGCAGATCCTAGCACCGATCTCCATCAACCCCTGGTTGAGCGCCCCCGGTTCCCCAGGAATTCCCTCATCCATTAACTCCTGGCCCCACTGCATCGCCAACCTAATATTCCTTGGTATTTTGGGATCAAACTCCCTCTCACACCGCAGTCGACTCAGCACTCGCACCACGTTCCCATCCACAGATATGATTTTCTCACCAAAGCATATAGATGCAATGGCGGCAGCCGTATAGGGCCCGATACCTGGTATTTGTCGCAACTGAACCGCCGTTTTGGGCAGCCCTCCGCCGAAGTGCTGCATGACGTACTCAGCACCTTTTTTCAAAAACAGGGCACGGCGGTAATAACCCATGCCTGCCCAAGCCGCCTTGACCGAATCATTTGACGCTTCTGCCAAGACTGACACACTAGGAAAGAGGCTGACCCACCGCTTGAAGTAACGAATAACGGTGTCCATTTGCGTCTGTTGCGACATGACCTCAGAAACCCATACATAGTAGGGGTTAGGGACCCAATTAGGTGATTCCGAAGCAGCAAGACTATCTGGATGAGAACAAGACTCCCTCCAAGGTAAATCACGTCGCTTATGATTGTGAAACCATTCAACGATGGCAAATTGCACCTCCTGGTAGCGACTCTTCATCACAGAAAAATTAACAGCTTGTGCCCCTTCTATCCCTCAAGAGTGAGCAGATGAATATAAAAAGTCGGATCCATTGCTGCACAAAAACCGCTTTTGATTCTATTACCAACACCATCATATTCACCTCGAACGGTTGGAAGCCACGAGCATAAACACCACAGCAAAAAAAAAAAAAGAAAAGCGCTCACACTCTCTTGTAAACTGCATGTGAACGCACGAAGATGAAGTTAGGAACACTTTTAATTCGGATGTCAACATCTGAAATAATATACTACAGAAACTATATTTAAAAAAAAAAAAAGACGTTAACCAAATGAGCCTGCAGCAAGTTACCCAAACCGATAAAGGCCAAAGGAGCTCTGTCTGCCTCGTCACCATCAGAGCATCTCGTCTATCAACCTAATCTCCTGGTCTTTATGCATAGGATACATAAGAAAAGGTTCGTTGTACGCGATAATTTTTCTCGTTTTCAGCACATGGAGCATGGCGCCCAGGGTATCACATTCTTTTTCCTCCCCCACCTTGACAAGGCTTTCATAGCTGCATTGGCCTCCATGCCCCTTGAGCGTATCAAGTATCCATTTCTGGTGAGACTCAGAAATTCGCTTTGCCTCCTCAGCCATTGGGTTTTTTTTTTCTTCTCGCCGAATTTTCCTTCACCCTCTGTTGTTGTAGTTGTTGCTGCTGGCTACCTATGTGTGTGTGTGTGTGTGTGTACACGCTAACAGATTGCGGGGGATTAGAATGGAGGGGAAAAGAGCTAAGAAAAAAAAAAAGGGAAAGGCTTAAGAAACCTTGGCATTTGTGACACAGAGAGACTGACTCTCAGGATAACGGAGAGAGGAGACCAGGCATATTTTTTTTTTTTCTTTTGAAAAGGCTCCTGGACAGCCCATCATGTCAACAGGTGAAGAAAACACCTATGATCGGTTTTCTAACTGAGATATACATTTCTTCAGACGCACCCATTAAGCCTGTCACATCTTCAGACAAACCCATGCGAATGTGGAAGAAGACGGAGACGGAACGAAAGAGTGCATAGAGATCAGTCTAACGCATGCCCCACTCCAATGAACCCCATTCCCTCGTCTCGGGCACTGGGGCAAAGTGAACAGTATTGAATGCACAAATTCAGATCCTACGAAGACTTGAACAACAGCACCCCGATTTGTCCCATGTAAAAGTAAATGTAGTGATTCGTCTCGTGCGTGACGTAGCTTCCAAAATTGCGTCCGACAAAGCAGTTCCACGTGGGGCCGTACCTCTTATCGAACTCCTTCTTGATGAAAGATGCCACCTCTTTCTCTGTGTAGAGCTTCGAGAAACCATCTTGTGCGCAATGAAGAGCGTAATTCTCCATATCCTTTGACATCTCTACGATTTTGATTGTCGCCGAAGGAAGTTGTGTCATGCTTGTCTGACACACACACACACACACACACGTACACACACACACACACTTTACCTTCTGTAGAGAGGTAGGGGCGAAAGGAAAGGCACGGATACGGGAAAAGATTCAAGGAAGAATCAGCAGTAGAATTCTTTGTTCTAACCAGAATATACGTCTTGATGCGTTCGGGCCCTCCTTTTAATACCCCTCAAGGGGAAGAAAAGAAGGATATACAGGGGCCTCTGAAATACAAATAAGTACCGAAGATTTTTGGAATCCATGACCCCCCGCTCGAGCCAAGGAGGATCGCTCGTCGTCCAATAAGAACAGGGGGAAAAAAAAAAAAACAGACATTACCAGACAGAAAAAAAAAAAAAAAAAACGAAAGGTAAGAACAAAAGTTACAAGCCTGGTGATAAAGTGGAAACCGATGCTCCGCTTGACAGACAAAACCACTACATCACTCTGACCGCTCTACTAGCTGACGCAGAACAGAGTCCCAAAAACCAGTACTTCTCACACTAGACGGCACCCGACTGCTGTACCTGTAGAAATACGATCACTGGGGAAACGTGATAGCCCAAGGTCCAATCATCATTACCACCACCACCACCACCACATGAGGCAATGATGATGTTCTTCTGCGCCACCTCCATACTCACCTCTACTCGTCTAACCACCCCGTTGAGGTCAAGAACCATCTCAAGGGCCCAAGAATCACATGTGAGGAGATTGCCTGATGAAGTTCGCCACCGATAACCAAGCAACGCTTGGTGATGAGAAAAGTAATTCAACTGCCACTACTGATAGCATCAATCTTGTTTGACCACGACTTTGTGCCTCGAAGAAAAAAAAAAAAAACTCCAGTTCACTTCACAGCGAAACTCTTAACACATGGGACGTCTAAAAAAAATTTTTTATATTATGTATGCCTAGTAAACCACCACCCACCAAGAAGAGATGAAATGTAAGTCGTTTCTATTTGCAACGTCTCGCCAAAGCAATGAAGTGTCAAGACTGGATTGCAGACTCGTTGGGATCAATAACGTTCAAGAACTGCACTGACAACAAAGAGTGTCTTGCCTCGGAGACCAAAACAAAAAAAAGCAGGGGTTTACAAATCAAGAAGAAAAGAAAAGTCGCGCTCCCTGAAGCTCTTCATCACAACCTTCCCTCATAACCGCTTGTCTTTTTAGGGAGGAAGGGGGGGGGGGACTCTTTCTGTCGTCATGCTACTAGTATCTCATTAGCTCTAATAGAACAACATTTTGGGGGTGTAAAACACTCACAATAGACCTACAGAGAATTCCATCTTATGGCGTCAGTAGCGTCGGAAATTGTCATAACAAAAGGGATAAGAAAACCACACCAACAAGGAATTAAAAGAAAAGCGGAATGAAGCTAGATGTTTTCTTTCAACGTCTCCCCTCTCTCGGTCACGGGTGAATCAATCAACCGAAACCTATAACAGTGTCCGATGCCTCCATTTGCACACATCTATACTCAGTAATGAATACTATTCTGTTCCTTCTCCCCACGCCAAAGCAAACGAAATAAAAGGTTTTCACCATGTCTTTCCGTTGAGAGTTAACATTGAGATTGACACGGTGAAAACAAAAAATTCCCGATTCATTCGCCGTAGCTGCAGTCTCTGGTGCCTGATCAAGAAACATATGTAAAGGTTCCCCCTTCTGTATCGTCTCGGGTTACGAAGCCACGACTTATTAGGAACTCCAACACAAGCTTTACTTGCTGAGCGGAGGGCGTGAAGTGTGGGTGAGATTCATCTTTGACCTTCTCCAGAAGCTGCGTAAATGAAAGAGTTCCAACCGATTTGAAGACACGAATAAGCGCGGCTTGGATGGCAGGGGACTTCATTTCATCCACAAGATGATTAGAAGCATCTACATGATCGCTCACCAAATCGGTGCTCCTTCCTGCTGCAATATGAAACCCCTCCTCCAATTCAGATGGAAACAGTTTCAATTTCCTTTTCCTCGTGTCAGGTGACCTACCAATACGGACAAGTTGACCGACTATCACCGCCCGCAGAGGGAGATCAATTGTACCCCTCTCGTCGCATACCTCAAGGATACCGTACTTCACAAAGGAGTTAATAGCCTGCAGAAATATCTCAGTATTATCTACTTCCGCTGCTTCGAACAGGGCATCAATTCTCCATTCCTTTCGAATATTAAACAACTCAGCAACAACCAGCTGAGACTGTCCGATATACAAATCCATACTCGGTAGGCGTGAGCCGTGAGGCAAATTCATCCTCAACATACCGCGGGAAAGCCGAGCAATATAGGTAACATGCCGCTTTGGACACATCTCAGAATAAAATGTCTGAAACCCAATCAACTTGGGTACCAGAATTTTCGGAGTTGGAAAATGCGAATCCTGCGGGAGATCGGGCCATGAGTAGCTTGTAAGAATAATCGGTTGAAATACCCATCCCTTGGAAGAAGAATCTTCTTCTGGGATGCTTGAGTTGAATTCGTTGCGTAGCAAAACGCTGCTTTCGGTTATGTCATTCAACATAACCTCGCATCGGTGCACAAAATCACTAGTACACTCTCGTGACTGTGAAATTTTCTGAATGGCAAGGCGCTCGTGCTCTTCGCAGTACGAGTCAAACAGAAGTCGGCTAGACAAAAACCTCGGGTACGACTCCAAGAAAGAACTTTTCAACGGAAGCAACCGGAACAGGGTCACAACCTTGTTTACCACCTCTTCACAGTGATCATTCGTCTCAAAGGAATTGAATTTAGCGTGAGCAAACCGTGCCAGCTCATCTCCCAGCACAGTATTGCTCTTGATGTAGGAACAGTTAGCCAAGACCTTTTCAAGACCAGTAAACATCGCCTTTTCAAGAGTCTCGTTCCCCTCAAAGGCGTTCTTCACGGACGTGAAATATGTGTAAACAGAAATGACTCCCTCAAGAAGAGCCCTGTAAACATTCCCATTAGATCTAATGTTTTCCTCACACGCCCTCGTAATGTCCTGTGTTCCCTTTTCAAAGACGCTGTTTTGGAATGCATCGCTCAACTCCACCACTCCAGCGGAACTCTTCGACAACAAACGATACAACATGTGTAGCTGAGTGCTGTTGTTTGAAAGGATCCACTCGGGCATGAACGGCTTCAGATACAGAAGTTGCTCATCAACAAGCACATCAGCAATTCGGTGCACCACTACAGGTATTGACGACTTGCTCAAAAGACGACTGGCACGGTCTGTTTCGTCTGTAAATACACTAAGAGCCCGTTCAATGTAAGAAAGAATCCCCTCACACCTCATAGTCAAAACATTACCCTTGTAGAAATCACCAAGTAGCATGACATAAGGTTCCTCAATCATCGCCACATATAAGGTGTGCCGTGAATCACTCAACATTCCCAATGCATGTGCCACTTCTCGCAGAAGAGAGGCCTTTTCCCCGTCCAATGGGCATTGTCTGTCCATCGCAACCAAGTCAAATACCTGGGTAGCCAGAGACTCCCGAATGTCAGGAGACATAATTGTTTCACTCCAATGAAGTAGGGCAACAACCTCAGTTGGTAAAAGCTGGTGCTCTGTGGGTAGTCCAAACTTCTGCCAAGGTCCATGCAGATACGAAAATACCACCTTCAGATTGTTCACCGCAACGATATAGGTCTTCCATTCAGCAATATATGTCTCCAGCAAGACAGGTATTGGAGAATGAATAGCATCCTTTAGCCGAGCGGAAACCACAGAAGATAATCGCTTCCGTATCGTTTCACGGAGAAGATAGTAAACGACAAGTGCCTGCGTGCCTTCATCCCCGTTTCCAACGACGTCCTGTTGGGCGCTCGCTCCACGAACCAGCTTTGGACAATCCAAACAAGGTGCCGAAACCAACCGGTACACAATTGTGTACGCACGCATCACTAGTTGGATGGCTCGTTGTCCCCTAAACTCCGGAGAGGAATCCCAACTTAGAATTGTATTGCAGGCGCTGTTCACCCTGCTCCAAAGAGTTGAAAACTCAAAGGTCGTGGCGAACAAAGATCCTGAGTAGGCTTTAACAACATCACGATGGGGATCATCACCACCTGGAGTGTGCCTCATTTTCCTTCCTCCTTTTCTTCTGAAATTTATCTTGGGGAGAGGCAAGGAAGAATAACGGAGAGAATGCAACGAAGGGCATTCAAAACAGCAGAAACTGTATTAGCAGTCCAACATGTGAAATCCATTGAGGATTTGCCTTCTTTTCGCCCAATCCATCACCATTCAATCTGCACCAACCCAAAAAGAACACATAGTTCCAAGCTCCGAAATACAGCCTTGAAAACCTCATTGAAGAAACGCCGCCTATCCACTCAACCAGTAGCTCACCACCACCCGCTCCTGTGGAGAGCATTTCATTCAGCCCCAGTGATCCTGCGACACCTTCGGATGTTTCCAACACAGACTGAATAGTCAGAAGCAAAGGCCCCACACTATACACACAAGCCTCTACTAAATGACCAACCAGCCCTCATTTCAGGCACATCATTTGATAACTTATCTCCAAAACGCACGAGCCATTTGTTTGCGCACTGCTCTCTTTTTGCATGTTCGGAGCATCATGTTCGGAGCATTCTTCTAGGAGAGCAAGTGCTAAAGTAACACACCGCGCAACAAATTTAAGAACCCAACAACCCCGACAAAACATCCGGCATGCCTACCATCACGATTATCATAATACGGCACGGAACTTACATATTCATCTCCCCTTTCCAACAAATTCCCCATCGAACTGCCGACACGCGGAGCCGCGCGACCACAAAATCCAATGACGCGTTGCAAATGGCAAGGGGCCAAGGTGAACAACACGCAACGATTCAAAACGAGGACGAAAATCGGCTCCCATGGTGTTTTTCGGTGACTCTTTGAGCGCGCCACAGCGCCAGCGAACTCCCTTCATTCTAGCAAAACAAAAAAAAAAGGGGGGGGCATAAACAACGGAAGCCCTTTCTCCGGAGAGTGAAAATACGAAAGAGGCGGCAATTTTGCGGCATCACCGAACCACCCACCACAACGCAATACACATACGAATATATATATATAACCGTCTAACCCCACTTCCCCCGCTACGGCAGAACGAAACACATGAGAGCAGCCGCTCCATGTGCAGAAAAGGCGGCGTCCGTTGTGCACATCAATGGGTAAAAACGGGGTTGTTGAGATCGATGTCTTCGAGTCCACCCACCGCTG
>JASANX010000975.1:55311-67272 GCA_030849745.1 Trypanosoma scelopori | reverse complement strand
GGGGGGGGGGGGGGGGGGGGGTCGTCTCCGGTGCCCCCCCCCCCGCCCCGCCCCGTTTCTCTTCCAATTCCAGTTAATGTTTTTTTTTTTTTTTTGCCTTTTCTTTGGTTTGTTTGTGTCATTCCTATTTTCCACCTGCCCGCCAGTCACCGCTGCCGCTGCTGCTCTTGTGGTCCGCGCTGAGTGCCGCCCACCACCACCACCACCACCACCAGTACAACAACAACAACAACTCCTGCCGCCCCTCGCCTCATTGCTCGCGCAGAAACGAAAGAAAAGCCCAGGAGAAGAGGAGGCGAGGGGCGAGGGGCGGGGGGCGGGGGGGCACCAACACAAACAAACAAACAAATCCTACGCACATAAATAAACAAATACATACAAATAAATGAACATGCACATATATATATATATATATATGTGTGTGTGTATGTATGTATGTATGATATATATGTGTGTGTGTGTGTGCGAAAAGGAAAAGAACAGAAAAAAGAGCAGGCGGACGAAAACAAACGAGTTGAGGGTCGAAGAGAACGTAATGAAAAAAGAAGAAACAACGCCGCCGCCGCCACCCACCCGAAAACACACACACACACAAAAAAAAAAAAAAAAAAAAAACAGAATTTCTCTAATGCAAAAACATTTGGAGGCGCCGGGGGGGGTTGTGAAGTCATTCGAAATGTGTCAAGAGACGCAAAAGAACAAAAAAGAAAACACACAAACACAAGCGGAAATGAACAAAACTGAAAAGAGAAGAGAAAACAAACAAACAAAAGATTTCTTCACGAACGGCACACCGAAGAAACAAAAACAAAAAAAAAAAAAAAAAGGAGGAAAGAAATAAATGAATTTTAAGAGGTGATCAAAAACAAACAAAAAGTGGTGGTGAGAAAAAAAAAAAAAAAAAAGACGACGACGACGACGACGAGAGAAAAAGAAAAGAATTTTGTGTTTGTTTCTTAAGAACAAACAAACAACAGATGAGGAGGAGGAGGAGGAAAAACGAAAAACATCAACAACAACAACAAAAAAAAAAAAAAAACGGAAAAACTGAGATTTCAGTTCAAAATAAATTTAAAGGAACAAAACAAAAACACAGAAGAGAACATGTCGTGCAGCCGCATGCGGAGTTTGCGGGGGCGGTTGTGTGCCGGCAGCGAAGAACCACAAAAAAAAAAAAGAAAAGAAAAAGATATCATTCGGGAAATCGTCACCGCCGCTGAGCGATGGACGGCAACGGCAGACCTCCGCGCGCCACCGCCACCACCCCCGCAAAAAAACAAAAGAAAAGAACAATTCAACGATCCAGTGTGTGAGCTAAAGCACAAAAAAAAAAAAAAAAAAGAAGAAAACAAAAAAGAGATTGTGCATCGATTGAATGAATGAAGACAAAATAACGGGAAGGAAGACACTGGAAATAAATAAATCTCAATCCTTTTTTTTCTCTTTTCTTTTTCTTTGTTGTTGGTGTTGTTGTTGTTGTTGTTGTTGGGTCTTCTTTGGTTTGTGAGTGTGTAGGAGGGTTGTTTTGTGTGTGGTTTCTTTTTTTTTTTTTTTTAAGGATATCCACCGTAGAGGTTCCTCATGTTCTCGGGACTGACATTAGAGAGGGCGACTGGAACAGCCCCGAGTGTTGGATTCGGTCTTCCTGCGGCGTACGGGAGGGCAATAAAGTAGGCGTTTTGCATTGCCGGAGCTGGTGCAATGGGATGCTCCAGCCCTTGCACGTGAGTGAGCTCGGAGTAGAAGGCCGGCATCTCTGGGTGCAACCCCAGTGCAGCAGAAACTGCATCCTGGTGCTGTCGCACAGTTGGCGCTGTGAATCCGAAAACAGAGGTAGGCGGCGTGACGTGCTGCGGATGAACCAGGGCAGTGGTGCACGTAGGAGGTACTCCAGCAGGAGCCCATTTGGCGTAGGCTGTCATGGGAAGAAAATGTGCGGATGGCGCGCCCAGTGGTTCCAGCATCTTCTGCGGTGGTACCAAAAGGGACTCCACTACTGAAGATTTCCCCGATGTATTTGCTGGACGCAGCAACGGTGTAGTAGTGGCTTGTCCACCACTCGACGAGGTAGGGGATGCTGTGCTCCGCCTTTCCCGCACCAGACGGCACATTAGTGTTCTTCCTTCATGCACGAACCCGTTAAATGTCTCAACACACAAAGCTGCATGCTCCTCTTTCTCAAATAGCACAAATCCGTGCCCGCACGACAGGCTTGTTATTGAATCTCGTACCACCTTTGCCAATTCAACCTTACCGCACGTGCCACACAAGCTGCGCAGTTTGTCTGTATTCCAGTGCAAGGGCAGTCCCTGGATAAAGACGTTGCGACTTCGCCGCATACTGTTTTGTCCACGTTCCAGAATGCTGCCTAATTGTGCGGGCGTCAGTGGTCCTGAATCCTCTGTGGATTTAGACGCCAATGAAGGGATTGATTCTGGACCATTCGGTTGTGAGCTGCCGAGAGCTGTGGCGCTGGGTGTATTACTGGTCGAGGCATTCCAGCGAATGCGATCGGCGTGGGCAAAGGACGGCATCGCTTTTTCGTGCGCCAGACGACAGGACAAGACCTTGCCATCCACATGAAAGTTGTTCAAGGATCGTACGCACATGGCAGCCTGTTCTGCGGTTTCAAACATCACAAAGCCGTACCCACGGGACTTGTTGGTCGCGCTGTCGTGGACCACCTTCGCACTAATGATGTTTCCAAATGCGAAGCACACATTGCGCAGCTCTTCCGTGTTCCAGTGCAGCGGAAGCTCACTGGCGTATACATTGTTGCGTGCAGTGAATCGGGGAACATCGTTGGAAGTCGTTACCTGGTCGTTGCTGTTGTTCTTTGGCGTTTCCGATGCTGAATTGGCGGTGGCAGTCATGGCTGTGGCCGTCGTGATTGCCGCTGTTACGGCAAGTGACAAATCAGCGGGCGTGGAAACAAAAGGCGCCGGGTTAGACGAAACGGATGCGGCTGAATCCGTCACCCACGTGCGATCATCGCCGAGGACGGTACCCCGTTTGTAGAGAACAATTTGTGGCTCGGTTGCACTGCTGCTAACCGACTGAGAAAACGGGGTCATGCAGGGGTTCATCGTTGAAACATTCCGCTGATCCGCTCCTTCTTGTTCGTCATAAGCGAACACCTCCAGTTGGTTGTCATTATTGGCCGCCGCCGCCGCCGCCGCCGCCTCGCCCGTGACATCAAGAAGGGTCTGATGCGTTTCGAGGAAGGGTGCACGGGCTGAGCATTCGCTGGAGGAACCCATGTCGTGAATAACCCCGCCGCCACTCATGTCGGCATCACTATTGTAGGCGTTCATTGTGACCGGCTGATCTGGGGGGCATAAAAAAAAGAATTCCCCCCCTCCCAAGTTGAAGATTGATGTGCTCTGCATCTCGCCGACCGCTGCCTCTTCAGGCCCGCCGTGCATCATGTACTCTGTACCTGTTGGCGTGCGTGCGGGCAAAGAACAGACACGCAGGACTCCTCCTCCTTCTCCTCCTCCCCGCCGCACGTCTCTTTTTTGCTTCGCTCCCTGCAGCACCGGGATGCAGAATGTGAACACCGCAGGGCCGCTCTTTTCGCTGCAACCGTCCCCGGTCCGTGGAGAACTGCACCGAAAGAAAAACAGAAGGACAAACAAACAAACAAACAAACGAGAAAACAACAACAACAAGAAAAAAAAAAAAAACAGCACACCTGCTGCTTCTCTACTTTCCCCTACCTTTTTTTGTTGTTGTTGTTGTTTTTTTTTTCTTCTGCTTGTAGTTGTTGATGTTCTTCGCGTCTCCGGTTGCCTGCACGCTTTCCTTAAATTTACCCGTTCTCTTTGGCTTGGGGCTTTGTTCCCCTGGTGATGCCCGGTTGTTGTTGTTGTTTTATTATTTGCTCGCCCGACCCCCCCCCCCCCAGCCTTTTTGTTTGTTGTTGTTTTTCCGGACCTCGTCGCTTGCCACTCCACTCACTCACTCCACACTCACGCACTCTCCAAAGACGCACACACGACACAAACACACACACACACAAAAATAAAAAGGAAAATAAAATAAAAATAAGAAACAGAAAAAAAAAAAAAAAAAAAAAAACGTTATGATGTTCTCTTCTTAAAGAGATTCGAACGCTAACGCAAAATAAATGAAGAAAATCCCTTGGACGCACGTGATGTCTCTCCTTTCGTTGTTTTGTTCCGGGGGAGGAGGGTTGCTTCTTTTACTGATGCCTGCAGGCAAAAGTAATGATCGCCTCTCCCTCCCTCTATTCGCCTCTGCACGTGTGCTCTGCCTGCCCTTCAATCCGTGTGTCCTGCTGCGACCTCGTTGATTTCCTCTTCACTCCCCCCACTCCCTTTTTTCCTCCTTGCCCTTTTTTGTTGTTGTTGTTGTTGTTGTTTTTAGAGAAAAAAAGAAAAAAAAAAAAAACACCTGCAGGCCCTCTTTTCTATTCGCTTTATAGACCCTCGCCTGGTGTTGGTGTGTCCTTTTCCTCTCTTCCACCACCCCCCACCCCCTTTTTTTTTTTTGGGGTTTGGTTTGCTTCTCCCCCACCCCCTCGCCGTGCTTCTCGTCTCTCTCTTCTTCGCTGTGCCTCGGCGTATGTACGTCTGTGCGTATGCGCGTACCCCGTGTGTGTGTTCTTGTGTGGACACTCTTATCTCGTGCTTTGTTTTTCTCAGCGATTTCCAAGAAACAGCTAGAAAACAAAAAAAAAAATAAAGAGAGAAGAAAAAAAGAGGTGGGAGGTTTGGGTCTTGTCGTGCATGGAACCGGGATCGAAAGTGAAGCAGAGATGCAAATAACAACAAATTCAATGCCAAGGAAGGGATGAGAGGCTCCACACAAACACACGCAAAGAAAGGGAATAGAGAGGGGGGTTGCAGACCTGCAGGCATGGGGTGTTCTGTGAAACCGTTGCTGCAGCAGCGTTGGTATCGTCGTTGGCATAGTGAGGATGAAAGAGAGGGAGAGAGAAGAAAAAAAAAAAAAAAAAAGAGGGAGGGGTGATAGTGGGCGGACATCCCTTCATCTTGTTCTTGCCACTCTGAAGGGCAGGCGGTGGGAAGACGGTAGAGGGAGGAGGCATGCATACATGCAGAGAAAATGAACGCGCGCAGAGGGCGGAGGGGCTGGTGAGGTCAGGGGCACTGCTGTTGCTGTCATCACGCGCCCCCCCCCCCCGCCCCCCGCCCCCCCACGCTGTTGATCGCTTGACTGAACACACACACACACACACACACACACACACCACGCTTCATTCCTGTCCAAGCCATTCATTTGTTTCCTCCTCTTCGTTGCAGCAGTTGACTCCCCCGTCCCCGTCGCCCCCTTCTTCCCCTGCATGTTTATTCTCGCAGGGATCACCGAAACGTCAAGAGGCGATCGGCGCGCGCGGCCCGTGGTGCAATGTCGATGGCTCACAAACACACATGAAACCCGCAGCCGAATCGCAGAGCAAAAGAGAAAGGGAGGAGAGGAGTGAAAACAAACGTAGACCAACTGCCCGCCCGAATCGACGGATCGGAACAAAAAAAAAAAAAAAAGAGGGGGAGTTGGGGAGAGGAAAACTTATTAGGCAAAACAAACGAAGCATAAACAACCCGTCTAGTCCAAAGCTTACCGAAATTTCTCATCAAATCCAACGGTGTGTCATTGTCGCCAAGCCTCTGGGCAAACACAGCGCGCACGCACGCACGCACGCACACACACATACCTGGCACTCTGGGCACATGTCACCGGAAACAAGAGTACAATCCGCATCACGTTGCTGTTGCTGCTGCTGCTGCTGCTGCTGCTGCGTGAAAGGCATGCACACACAAATACACAAAAATATACTTTTGTTGTTTTCCTCTTTTGCGTTCAGCGTCTCCTGATAATACTTCTTTCGTTTTTTCCCTCCATTCGCTCAATCATTCATTCGCCTCTAGTTCTTGTCATCTACTTATTTGCGATATTCATTTCCTCTGGTGCCGCGGCGCCAGCATCATCCAGAGCAAAAGAAAAACGAAGAAGGCGTTTCCCCGCTAAACTGGGTTGTGGGGATCGTACCCGAGGTCGAGCATGGGGTACTTATTGCGTGCAGTGAATAACTCAGCACGGAATGCAACCGTATTGCACACACCTCGCTCCCCCACCCCGCTCCGATGTCTAGGCGAGCGCAGCGACGGCAACATCTCATCACTATTTCCCTCCTCCTTCCTCGCCTCGCGGTCAAGGTGGCTGACATGCGGAAGTGTGTCAGACGATGACTTGGAATTCATGCTGCTACGCTGCTGTCTCGGATCGGCTTCGGCATCCACCACACCTGACCTCACCTCATCGGCCGTGCCGTGGCGCGAATTCCTCTTGTAACAAAAGCGGACCGTTGAAAGGACGGCGATGGCAAGAATGAGCACAAACGCAGAACTACAGATGCATACAGTAAACCAGAGCCAACTCATCGCACCCAAAGAAACGAGGCGGCGTGTGCGAGCGAAGAGGAGGGAAGAGGAGGGAAGGGGGGGGCGAGAAAGAAGAACTCCTCCTCTCGCTCACTGCGCGTGTTGGCACGACCGTCGTCCCAAGCACAATCAATCAACGAACCGATATATCCAGAGATGTGCCCTCACCAATACACTGTCTTTCGTGTCCTCCATGCAACTCTTTCGGCTTCCTTTTACTTTTCTCTTGAGAAACTCCCCCCAAACAAAAAAAAAAAACAAAAAAATTAAAAATTAAAAATAAAAGAGGGGGGGGGGGGGGAGTTCACCTCTCGCGTTGTTTGTTTGTTTGTTTGTTTGTTTGTTGTTGTTGTTGTTGTTGTTGGGGTGGGGAGGGGCTCTTCACGTCGTTCATTGCCACCAACGTTTAAAGAAAGAAAGAGAGAGAGAGGAAAGCAAACAAACAAAAAAAAAACAAGAGCAATAGTGTGGGAAAAGCAGTGCAACTCCGACATGGAAGAAACGAGAAACAAAAAAAAAAAAAAAAAACATATGGGACGACTTGGCAACATTGCGTCTCTCGCAGCTGGATGGACCAGATTGCCAAATGGCCCCTCATTGCTTTGAGTCAAGATTGGTGCCAAATGTCCCCACCACCACCACCACCACCACACCACCAAACAACATCATCAGCCCTTCATTACTGTGCCCCGATACCGATGATGGAGATGATGAATTGCCTGCCGCATTACATACGCACCAGCCGGCCTGGTGTTGGTAGAACAATGCGAAGAATAATCCGGGTGGGAGGACAACATTAGAGAACCACCAACTCTATTTCCATTTTTATGATCCCTTCTACTTCTCCTTCGCCCCTCGGTCCCTCTGCTTTTTCGACCTTCGACCATCGGCCGTGTCTCCACGACGGCTACTGCAGACCCCACCCCATAAGAAGTAGTCGCGTGCGCGACTTACAATGGCCTTTAGTCTGTTTCGCTGACGGGGCTTCCTTTCGCAGACATATTCTGCATGAAAGACGGGATGCACAGAAGTGGCAGAGGATGTGGCCGATGCTGGTAGTTCAATTTGAGTCACGAGAACCGTCTGCTGTACCAATTCCGTCGACTCCTCCCTCTGTGGTGCCGCTGCAGCGGCACCACCACCAAAAAGGGTGGAAGAAGAGGCATCCCCTGTAGAGCCCTCGTCATCACTCTTTTGCTCTTCTTTCAAGGTCGTGTCACTGTTCAGCGCTGCAGCAGCAACGGCGACGGTTACAGCGGCATTGGCATTGAAGATGGAAGGCGCTGAAAAGGAAGAAGTAGAAATGTTTCTGCCTCCCTCCTCCCCAGTGTCCTCAGTGTTGTTGAAGCCCTGTGAACATCTGGTGGTGGAGGAGGGGGAAAAAGAAGAAGACGACGACGACGACGAGGGGATGGAGCGAAACCTTTTCCGCTCCACGGCGCAAGATGGGGACGGCTCAAGCTCCTGATCCTCCCCCTGCCCTGGTCCCTCTGCTGCTTCGGCCATGTGAAGATTAGGTGACGTGCAGGGGGGAATTTTTTGAACATAGTCGTCCAGCTCGGAGTGCGTTGAGGGCTCGTGTGCCATCCTGTGATCCTTCTCGTCGTCGGGAAGGAGAATCTTCTGAAGATGTGGTCGCCGCAACGACCTGCAGGAATCCCTCCAAAAGTCAACTACTGTCCGTTTAACACCCTTCTTCTTCTGCTGCTGCTGCTGCTGCCGTTCATCGTGGCAGCCTTCACGGCTCACCCTCGAGTGACTCCTTTGCAGAGAAAACATCTCGGCCTGCACCGAAGTAGGAGGCGGAGGTGGAAGCGAGCGCCTGAAGGGCCGTTGACGCAGCAGCGCCATCGCAAGTGGATGTGTTTGCTCTACATTCTTCTTGTTTGCACCCTTTATCTGCATTAGCTGCAACTCCAGCACTCTCTCCTCATGAGTTGCCAATTCTGTTCTCTTCGACGGCACGAAAAGTCCACGGAACAGTCCTGAACCCGATCCCTTCCAACAGCCCCACTCGCCCGCGGCATGCAGGATGGCCACTGTAAGATCCTCCGTCTGCCGGCGCAGCACGCGGACGGTTGAGAGCAGCTCCAAGGCGTGTCGCTCTTCATCCATCAGTGAATCCTCGCTCGGCGCGGAGTGCGGCTGATGAATCGATGCGGCACCCACGCCCTTCTTCTCATCTTGACGAGTACGGTAGATGTGGCTGTCGTACACCAGCGTTGAAGCCCTTGCCGAGTCTATTGAAAAGGTGGTGTTGTTCGGCACTCCACCATCAATATCACTAGCAACTCGTGCTGACGGTGCCACTCTTGTGCTCTTCTCCATGGGGAACGGCGATTCTGCAGCCGCCAATGGAGGCTGGGGAACTGCTGCTGGAGGAGGTCGGCACATCGGCGGCAGCGGCGGCGGCGGCGCAGCGCCAGCACCAGCAGCAGCAGCAGGAGGAAGAGGAAGAGGAGGAGGAGGAGAGGAACATTTAAGGGTGAATCTTGATTTCAAGAGTCCCAGCGCGACCTGCACGCCGCTGCCCGTTCGGTTTTGTCCCCCTGACTCAGCTTCAGTCGCTTCTTTTTTTGCTGCCGCCACCCATGTCGCTCCTATTTGCCCCGTCACACTCAATGCACCACCTTGCGGGCGCTGCATCAAATAGGCGTACATCCTCGATTGAAAATTTATCTTGTGGCTTAGCTGGGCGGCCTGCGAGACGATGCGCATAGCTCCTGCAGAGGCAGCATCACTTTTACGGCAGCATTCCACCTCCTGCCGCCGCATCTTGCACTGCTGTCTATAGGAATCGTAGAGCATCATATCGCTCACCTGATTATTCTGTCGCCCCCGCGACGCAACAGGCATGTGGATGTTAGAGCTGCTGCTGCTGCTGGTGCTGCCACGTGCACCAGGGAAGCCTAGAGGAGGCGAGGTGGAAATCCCACCACGCCCCATGCCGCCACCAGCACCAATACCAGTAACAACCACTGGAGAAGGCACCAATGTTGGTGGCACCGGGACAATTGGCGTGCCGCCGCAGGTGGAGTCTGGGACTGTCCACGTCACAGTGCTATTTGCATCGGAGTCTCCCATGGTGTGCCGAGGAATGTTAGAGAGGCCAGAGATATGTGGTGTAGTGTATAGCCACGGCCGTCGTGCATCATTACTTGAGGCAGCAGTGGTAGCATGAGTGAACCCCGTCTCTTCGTGATGGCGATGATTACATCCGCTGCTTCCGTCGGTGCTGCTTGCATGAGCTTGATGCGATGCCGGTGCGAAGAAGCCCGGAGGAAGGGTCGTATGCACGTGGCTCACAGCAGGTGAAGTAGAGAAACTACCATTCAACACAAAGTGTCGCTTCGCCTCGCGCAATCGATCCCCCGCCAGCATTGATATCTTAGTGCCGCAACACCGCCAAACCACCACTACTACTACTACCACTCTCTGTGACTGATGTCAATGCACCCAGGCTACACCGCCTAAACACCCCTTATCTCCGTCAATCCCACCCCACAAAGTTCCTCCCGCCACACGTCGATCTGGGGTGCACACGTACGTATATAATCACTTGAGCCGGCACACAAATACTTGTGTGCAGCGGTCTGTGGCCAGAGAACAGTCTTGAATGGGGTTCTCGTGTTCCCCCAAACCTGCAAAAACCCATCAGCAAAAAGTGGTGGTGGTGGTGGTGGTGGTGGTGGTGGGTGGATGAGGAGGAAGATGCGAGAAAGATGCAGTGCAACGCCCCAACACAGTCTGGAGTTGCAAAAACAACAGCAACAACAACAAAAAAAAAAACATGGTGAATGGTATAAAGACAGATATGCTGATGGAACGAAAAGTTTCATTCATTTCGTGTCACCGCAAATTTTGTCACTGCAAACACCTTGCCAACTCAAACTCCACCATGTCGTAGTAGCATCCCAGCAGCGTTGATGTAACGCTCAAGATAACGCAGTAATGCCAAAGGCTGTGGCTATTCCATGTGTAGTCAATTTCTTTGCTCGACACCAAATACTGCCCGACCCAGCGCCAGCAGCGGCAAGAGAGCGTCGATCGCGTTGGCTTCGCTGATGCTGTTCTCGTTCTTGTTGTTGTTGATGCAGCTGCTGCTGCTGCATCCACTCGCGGTTGCGGTTGCAATGCACGGCGCAACTGCTTCTCTGGAAATCGGAGCACGTTAATACTCCCACCAAGAAGAATGAACACATAACTCATTGCGTGACAATTCAGCGCCAGGTGGTACCCCTGCGACTGTACCTTTGGAAGCTCCATCCACAACAAAAGGAAAAGGCGAAGCGCACAGTGGAATCCAATCGCTCTGGCGCGCCTCATCGCAGCACCAGCACCGGCACCGGCACCGGCACCGCGATGAGGAGGAGGAGCTACCGGAGCCACGAAGAGCACGTTGTACAATACCACCACATACGACAGAAGCAGCAGCACGGCCCCCGTGTGGCAGCTCCACTTCGTGGCGCATGCATTACCGTGGTAAAGAAAACTCCATGACGTTCCCGTAATGGAGGACACAACACCGACCACATCGCAGTTCAGAAGACGTCGGTATGACGCCTGAGACGTCGTACAAGGCATCAAGAGATGGTACGCAGCACTGCAAGCGAAGATCATAAGAAAGATGATGCATGTGCATCGAAATACGGTTGAAGGACTCGCGCCAAGCAGCAGGCCCTCACCCTCTAAACGATGTCGCTTGTAATGCGGTGTTGCGGTCGTGACAAAAAAGTCCGTTGTTGGTGGGAAAACGGCAAGGAACAAGACAAAGCATGCGGCGAGGGTGTGCGACCAGATGTTAAACGACTCATTGTGCCAATGAAAGAAGGAGCTCAGCGCATCGCGAGTGGACATGCGCGGACGGTAGCCGGTTAAAATGTGCGGATTGAACTGCAGCCATGGGTCAACCTGCTCAACTGTCAGCAAATGGGACATTATCAGTGTGGCAGTGACAATCCGTATAGCAGCAGCAGCAGCAGCAGCACTACCCTCTTATCTAGACGATATGTGAAGAGCAGCGAAGAAACAAGTGCAGAAGTGGGGATACCAGGGACAAATATTTGGCGCCAGCGGTAGCAGCAGCAGCAGCAGCAGCAACAGCTGATGGTTAGCATATCATTACCGCTACAAATACCACGTACACAGACGTACGCAGGCACATATTTATATATATATATATATATGGGTGTGTCCCTTTTTTGTGTGTGTTTTTGTTTCCTGCGCAGACTTGCGGCGAAGCCACTCAAAAAGCGTTTGCATGACGACTCGCACGACGACGCTGCGCAAAGATGGCGTCGGCAGCTTCCTTGTGCGCGCGTACAAATCGCATGTGGACAGGCATGTTGTCGTCGCTGTCAGTGGCGGCGGCATCACCCTGGTGGTTGCGGGAGACGATGGTCGTGGTAGGGAGGCGCAGGACGTGCAAGTACTGCAACCGCAGCTCCTTCTCGCGTTGCAGCGCCTCAGACAGTTGCTGCTTCACAGACTCCTGGGCAACGATGGCTACATGCTTCTCCTGTTCCGCCTGTTC
>JASANX010000975.1:0-52786 GCA_030849745.1 Trypanosoma scelopori | reverse complement strand
TGTTTTCATTTATTTGTTGTTTAATCACAAAAACACACCTCTCCTCCTTCCATCACTCACACCACCACCACCACCACCACCACCGCTGCTGCTGCTGCTGCTGCTGCTGCTGCTGCTGCCGCTGCTGCTGGGATATTTATGTGTGCGCGGGAGGAGTTTCTTCTTTATTTTTCTTCGATTCATTCGTCTTGTTGCTCCTCTTTTATCGTTTTGTGCGCTTTGGTTATGCGTATTGGCCGAATGCTATTCGGCTGACTCTATACATGCATGCCGACTCGCTCCTGCAAGTCAACGACATCCGCTCCCCTCTCTCTCTCTCTCCCTCCATCTCACTCTCTCTTACAAACACGCACGCCCCATTTATTACTCGGGTGCGTGTGTTTTGTGTGCGTCTGCATGAGGTGGCTGCGTGTTTTGTCCGTCATGCGTGCGCACGTAATGCATTAAAACAAAAAAAAAAAACATACGCGCATACATACAAATATATATATATATATATATATATATATGTGTGTGTGGCCACGCACGCTTCCACGCCGGTGTTCATTAGAAATGTCAAGGTGCGTGTAGGCGTGCATGTAGTTACATTTACATTTACATACATGCACATTCGTACGGCTGCGATTCTTACGGCTGTGATTCTTACTGCTGTGTGTGTGTGTGTGTGTGTGTGTCAGTGTGTGTGGCTGGGTTGCTTGAGCAAAGTAGTTAATCCTCAAACATCATAAAGAGCGACCCGCCGTGCTTGCGAACCTCCGTAACGTGCCGCATGAGGCTCGTCCTCTCCACGGAATCTACACCGTAGAGTTGCGTGGCGAGCTGCTCCACCATGTCAAGCGCCTGAATGCCTTTTGTTGCAGCGCCTAACTCCAGCTGCACACTCGACTGAATCAGCAGCAAGGGAAAGAGCAGAAGCGCATTTTCCTCGGCAATGCTCTTCCACAGAAGCACACGGTCATTGTAGTCGCAACGCTTGTGTGGAGTGAACTTTACGGACCGCTTCTGCAGTCGCTTCTTAGCGCTCTCACTCACCAGACCGCAGTGAATCTCAAGGTTGTAATTTGTGCCAGGCACAATGCGGCGAATCTCCTCGTCCATCCAGTGCACGTGTCGGAGGGCGGCCCCCTGGTGCGGTGCGGGCACACCGCGATAGAGCATGCGCCGGTCGGGCAAATTCTGGAGCCGAGCCGTGATTGGGTACGCGTCAGCTTCGGCGTCTTCGGCGTCTTCTGCTGGGGAATCCGTGATACTCTCGCCTTTACTCGATTGTTTGTTGTTGCCTGTTAAGGAGTTATGGTGGACTTTGGGATTTTTCTTGGAGGTGGTGCGTACATCAGTGGCGGAAATAGAGGAGTCACCGTCCATGTCGTCCATGACGGGTTCAAGGAGGCCAATCACAACGGCGTTTGTCAGGCTCTTGGCACGGTGTTGTGCGACATCGAAGAGTGCCTTCTCCGCCATCAGGCACATGTCGACTGCGGCGTCAAGATCCTTCTTGCGCCTCTTCTCGGAGCGGCTGTTCTTAAATTTTGTAAATGCAATGTACACAGAGTTGGCTAGCGACGACACCCAATACAACCGCAAATGCTGCTCAAGACACTGAAGAATGGAATCAACCTCGTTATCATCAACTGGCAGCTTGACTAGACGCATGGGACGAGACCCGCCCCCCTCTCCCATGCCATTGAGGGGATTCTCGTTGACATCGTCACGGTTCTCCTTGTGGGCCTTGCAGGCAAGCTTCAAGCACTTCATTAATGCATGTGTGCGGGTGATGATGTAATCCACGTGTGGGGCCGCCTCCTCGAGGCGGTTTGCGTCCATGTAGGAGTCCGCGATGCGGGCGCGTAGCTGCATGAAGTCCAGAATAAAGCTAAGTCGATTGTCCAAAGGAATCTCCAGAACAGCAATTTCATCCTCATTATCCACCTCCTCCGTCACGCCTTCAAGCTCCTCGTCATCTTTCTCGTCCAGAGTCTTAGTCGGACTCGATGCCTCTGCATCTTTCCCAGCCGCTGCATCTTTCCCAGCCGGTGCATCTTTCCCAGCCGGTGCATCTTTCCCAGCCGGTGCACCTTTCCCAGCCGCTGCCTTTGTTTTCGACAAGGACTTCTGCGCCTGTTCCCGCTTCTCGCGATTGCCTTCCGTTCCCTTTGATTCCTTTTTCTTCCGATTTGCCGCATCATTTTTCTTATCCCATTCTACGGCATCGTCAAGACATGCCCAAAAGGAGAAGCCATCGTGCTTTTCAATGGCCTGCTCGTAGTAAATATCGGCGTAGGTGTAGCGTCCTTCCTGCAGCGTCTTGTGGCCCTCGTTGAAGAGCCGTGTGTGGACGCGGTCGTCCACTGAGGCAGCCGCCCCCATTCGTCCTTCTCACTCCTTTTTTTTTTGTTTGTTTGTTTCGTGCACGGACTTTGTGTTACACGCACGCCTCCTCTTTGTGTAGCTCTTTCCTTCTCAAATACGTTGACTCGTACCACTTCCTCTTCTTCCTCCTCCGGCCCTCGCCCCCCACACTTCCTCAGCAATAATAACAATAATAATAGTACTAATAAGCAGAAGAAGAACAACAACAACAACTCACTTTCGATCCCCTCACTTCTTTTTTTTTCCCCCTTTTCGGGTGTTGTTGTTGGTGTTGTTGTTTTTTTGTTGTTGTTGTTTTCGCCTCTTCTTGCCCGTTTCGACGTCCAACAGCAGAAACACACACACACGCCAAGAAAAAAAAAAATAATAAAGAAAGAAAGAAAGTGAAGTGAAGAGTTGGAAGACACCACAGAAACATGCACGTGGACTGAAAACTCCGCATTGCCTGCAGATGTCTCATTCTATAAAGTGTTTTAATGAAGAAAATTTTTCGTTTCGAAAAAAAAAAAAGGGGGGGAGGGGGGGGTGAGGTGAGACGCGGCGTAATTCCATTTACTCCGATGTGTTTACCGAAAACGAACCACCAAACGCACAGCCCGCTCCGCAATGCGCAGCACAGACTTGATTTTCTCCACCGGACATCCATTCACTGACAACAAACGGCCTTCGCATCGTGTAATGAGGTCCTTTAGCCTCTCAGCGTGTTGCATGTCGAGCGCCGTCATTCCTCCTCCTCCTGACCCTATTGTTGCTGCTGCTGCTGCTGCTGCTGATGCGGCGGCGGCGGCGGTAAGCGACTTCCATGCGGGATTGTAACGCATCAACAGTGCCACATCGATATCTGGAAGCAGGAAGCTGCCTGGTGTATTTGAGTAGAGCAAGGGCGATGGCGCGCTGCCGCCATCACCGCCGCCTTTACCATTGAAGTCACTCCTTGAAGTGGCCTCCAGTGTGAAGGGCCATAAAACATGCAACGATGGGCGCAAGAGCTGCACCTTTACGACATCCTTGCTGCATGGCGTCGTGGTGGCCGCGTCAAAGGAGGGTCCTGACGACGGCTCACAGCAGCGGAAGTGCCACGTTGGTGATGCCGCCTGCTGCTCCGATCCTGCAGCGGTCAATCTGCTCCTAGTGACAGCACCTGATGCTTTTTTTCCAAGAAGAGACGCGGTGAGTTGACCATTTGTTTTGACCGATGTACCCGATGTCATCACGGCGCGCATCAGCGGATCGCCCTCCACCAACTCCTCCAGTGCCCGTGAGGAAGACGAAGCAGCAGCAGAAGCAGCATCAGAGCTAATGGAGTGGGAGGGAAGCGCCTGCAGTCTTGTGGGGGGCGATTTGGCGGTAAGGGCTGCGAACATCGATTTTAGTGTGCAGTATGGCGTCTCGGCGTCATGGAGTGCGTCGCGCGCCTGCAGAGCGATGCGGAAGTACATCACAAAGCGTTTTCGGTTCTGCTGCGGCTCCAGCGCACGGGAGCCCGCCATACTGGCCAGCGCGCACACCTCCTGTGCCCACAACTGCGCTTTTCCGCCGTGGTCGGGCCCCGGCATCGGTGGCTCTCCAAGCGATGCGTAGCAACGCGCGAGAATCTCAAACTGCAACAAGAGCGCCACCGCCATTCGCACACGAGCCATCTCCGCGAGGAAAGATGTCATCTGCTGTGCAAAATCACAGCCAAACGATGACTTTCCCGCCACTAATCCTTCTTGGCTTCCTCCCTGCTGCCGCAGTTTTGGCTTTACTTCATTTGCCCCTGCTTTGAGCAACTCCACAAGACGTGGTGACGTTGTTGTGAAGGCGAAATGGCACTCGCTCAAAAAACCGAGGTGTTCTTCCCCCTGCTGCTTCTGCTGCCGCTCTGCCGCGGGAAATGCAGGCTCTGCGTGGGAAGTAGAGCAGTAGCTACTGCTGCTGCTGCTGCGGCGGCGGCGACGGCGGCAGAGCGCCTCATGTACGGCGCCACCCATTGCTCCTGGGATGCTGAAGAGTCGCCGAACTTCCTCCTCCTCCACCTTCACGTCAAGCCCTGCAGCCTCAGCAACTTCACTTCGGCATAGCGTGATAGCATCCCGCACAATGCGTTTGTGCTCCTTGTTGACCACCTTCCACAGCATGGAACGCATCCCTTTCTGCACGGCAGCGTCTTGCATCACCTGCGCCAGATGATCCGCCGCCAGAGTCCTCGACCACGAGAATGCGATGTGGGGGGAGGCTGCGACCCCGCCCTCCGGCGTAATGGTAGCAGAGGAAGCAGAAGAATTGTGAGATGACTCAAGGCAGCTGTACCGGAGTGCATGCCGCACACAGGCGGTAAGAACCGTATGCAGGACAAAGGATGCATGTGCAGGCCCGTTCACAACACCTGTGCGATTGGTCTGCTGCTCTACAAACCTTGCAACACCGGAAGCGACACGTTTCGGGGGTGATCGCTGCGGTTGAATAAAGGGATAATTGCCATCATCCACATCGTCATTGCTGTTGCCGCTGCCTTTCCCATCTACAGAGCCCTTTGATCTCTCGGTGCACGACAGTGTCGAGCAGTGATCCACTGCTGCGAGTAACTCATTGAACAGTGTCGTTCGATTATCGGCCATCGATGCATTGCCCCGCTTGTCTCGCCTTGATTCCGTCGCAACTTCGCCGTGATGTGGTGATTTCACAGCGAAGTTGCACGGGAGGCCCCGACGCTCGAGGTGTGTGGCAACCCAGGCGAGTGTCAAGGACGGAACTGTCATCTGCTCACAACCAGCGACGAATATCGCCCCTCACTGCCGTCCTTCTTGTCGCTCGAGAAAATTCCCGCAACGAAACCCCGCGTCAGATGTCGGAGTGACCACCGCTTTTTGTTTGGCTTCGTTGTTGTTCTTCTTATTTCTCTTTCTCTCTCTCTCTCTTGTGGTGCTGTTCACCTCTTCAGTTTTATTCGCAATAGGACGAAATACGACCTTCAGACCACAACAAACGACGTCAGGAGGAGCCGCCTGAAATGCCGACGAACACCGAGCATCAAGAAGAAAAAGGAGGGAAACAGAAACAGAAGTATGTATACCTAAAGAAACCCCTTTTTTTTTTTTTTTGTGTGTGTGTGTGTGTGTGTCGTCTTAAATACGTGCATGCGCGTGTTTACGTATATGCAAAGAAATTAGTGCAATGCCACTCCACACAAGACGGTGATTCACCCTCTTCCCAATGGGATAAGTACCGCCTCATCTCATCTCATCTCTTCCCCTTCATACATATAAATATAAATATATAAATATACACGTACGATGTGTATGTGTGAAAGAAGGGAAGCTCATGCAGATGGGAGGCAATGGATGCCACATTTCTTTATTTCTTCCTACTCATGGCACACTCCTCTTCTTCAGAGGCACGGACAGCATCACCATCGTCTATGAAACTTGATTTGCATCTTCAGTGCGTGCTTCATGACGTCAATTAGCTCCGGCAGCTTCGATGCCGGGGTCCCGTTGACGCTCGCGACGCGCCACTCGCCCTTGTGTGCGTTAAACAGCCTGTTGAACGGGTGCTGCCTCTGTTGTTTCTCGGTTACCAGTGGTAGGCCAGCCACACGGATGAACCTGTTCGGATCCTGTCCAACTGTCTCCAATGAGATGCCCCATTTCTTCTCTGTCGAGTGCCGCTTAACAATCATCTCGTGCAATGTCAGCAACTCCAGCGTGACCTCGTTCGGGAACACTAGGACGCCGCTGACAGCGGCAGCATCAGCATCAGCGACAGCATCAGGAGGAGGAGGAGGAGGAGGAGGAGAGGGAAAAGAAACAGGCGTCTTGTTGTCCGCGTTGAGACTCGGAACCCGATCGGCCACATTGCCTCCGCCAACAATGGCAGGTGTTGAACTCTGTGTAACCGCTGCAGGTGCAGGTGCGTCGTTCGGTGTCTTCGCGGCCCTATCGCGATTTTTGAACACCGTGGCATCCTTCGATCCTGCTCTTGTCTTTGCATCCATTGTGGCCGCCTGGACGAGCGGCTTTTCCCTTAGAGCGGCAACGGCACCGGGGTCCAACCGCCGCACTGCCGCCAAAGCGCTCAATGCGGAGGATCCCTCCTCCTGTGGCACTTCTTCCAGAATCCTCCTTTTCTCTATGGATGGGCGCGGCGACGCATGTGACGCAAGCTCCCCTGCACCAGAATTGACAGGTTTATCTGACGCACCTCTTTGCATCATCCCTGTCACGTTATCTCGACTTATGGAGTCTTTTTCCACCTTCCCATGCACACTCAACCGCCGTCGCCGCTGTCCATCTGACATGTTCAGGTGCGGAGGAGGTTCGGAAGGAGCATCAGCGGCAGCAGCAGTGGTAATGGTAGTGGGTTTGGACGGCGTGTCATTCGTCATACCAGCTTCCTTGAAGAGATGGTGCACTGGTTCCTTCTCCGTCTGCAGTTGTTTCTGTAGTGGTAGCTCCGCTGCTGCTGCTGCTGCTGGTGGTGGCGGTGGCGGTGGCGGTGGCGGCACAGTGTACAGATCCAGGACTATGGTGTTAATTTCAGAGCTTAGCGCCTCGATTTGCACGGCGTTCGTCACTTCCACCCCGTTAATGCAACCAATGCGTATCTGCTTGAGGTGAGCAGTGAAGAATGCCTCGGCGTTTGGAGAGAGAACACCTCTAGGAACGCCCAAAACCAACATGTCACGCGAGACAGTCAGGTCCCATGAAATGTTGCAGGCATCGCGGTGGAGAACCAACGTTGCACAATGCCGTGCCCTTTCTTCTTTCTTCTGGTGCTCCCTTTTTGACGGCGGCGGCGGAGGCGGCGGAACGGCAAAAAACGCCAGCTGTTCCATTGATGGTTGGGCCTTTGGGTCCAACTGTAACCGTAAGTACAATCGCTTCACCTTCTGCGACATTTTTTCGAACGCCTCTGTCGCCCTCACACCGTCCAAATTGCTGAAATTCACCTCCTTCAGGTTGTGTGAAACAAGTGATACACCTCCCCTTGATGTCTCCATTAGGCGGTGCAGGTTTTCTCCAGCGACAGACGCCGAGCGCACCAGCGCTCTTATCCCTGACAACTTACCATGTGAATTAAAACGCAAACCCCACGGCGACGAGGGGTTGGAGCGACGCAACATGACCGTAAGTTTTTTCGGCTCAAAGGATTGCACGTATACGTCTGGATTTGCCTTTTCCGAAAACCTCACATCCAACACCCACTCACATATCTGGTAATACATCTCGTGGAACACCGGCAGAAGTGCGACGGGGACGTGAGAGGAACCCATCATCTGCACACAGGGGAAGATGGCCAGCAAGCGAGAGTAGAGAGCCGAAAAGTCGTCCAACAGTGTCATTGTGGCTCGCAGCGCCAGTGATTCGTCTGGGGTGTGGGGACGTGCACCAGCATTGCACCCATTAACCGAATCCTGCGCCACCCGCTCCCGCAGGCGGGTGAGGGCCATCTGTATGCGCAGCTGCACCCCGGGGCTTGTGAGCACATGAAGTCCCTCCATGATAATCGTTCCAGAGATTGATCGATACGCCACAGCCACGACCATCCAGTCGTTATTGACTGCAGCAGAGGCAGAAGCAGCTGTAGTTGCAGCCGTGGTGGGGTGAGAAGCTGTATCCGGTGTGGATGCTGCTGCTGCTGCCCAGTCATCAGGGAGGGAAACCGCAGTTCCCGGAAGTGGGGAGATGCTCAGACACACGTCCGATGCCAGTGCGGACAGTGCCTCACGCAGCGTGATGTCATTGCCGTCCACCGTCTTTTCGCGCTGCACCGACAAACGATCCAACACCTCCACTATACGGCGAGCGAGGCGCAGCGAGTGAGAATCCCTCTCGGAGGGCAAGGAGCGGTACGACGACTGGCTCCGCAGTGCACTGAGACAGGCGTTGATGTCCGCGTATCGCCGCAGACGCTCCCACGTGGCGAAAGCATCCTCAAGAAACTCCTGCGACACAGCTGGTGGCATTTCGCGTAATGTAGCGGCGCGCAAAAAAAAAAAAATATATATATATATAATATAATATATATATATATTATATGTGAACAAAACAAAAAAAAAAACAGCACAGAGTACAAGATACAATCTCAAACAAACAAACAAAAAAAAGAACCAAAACAACAACAACGAAAAAAAAGATGAGGAGGAGGGGATTGTGATGGTGGAAAGAAGAGGAAACCGCAACGGAAACGGCAGGAAGAAGCACAAAAAGTAACGACAGCCCTTCAGTGCTGTTATTAGCCTTATGAACCCTGAGAGGTGTCTGTGTGTGCGTGTGTGTGCTCCCGCCTTCCTCGATCGCTATTTTGTTAAACCCGGTCACACGAATGTTGACACTTTGACAGGAAGAAATGAAAAAGGGAGAATGAAAAAAGAAACATGAGAAAAAAGACAAACCCCCCCACACACACACACACCCACCCAAAAAAAAAAAAAAGGAGAAACAAAATAAAAATATATATATTTGTATTTTTTTGTTTTTGAGGGGGGAGGGGAGGTGTGTGGGAGAACAGGTGACGTGCGCCGGTCGAAGGAGCAAACAAACCAAAAAAAAAAAAAAGAGGGGAAGATGTATAGATATATACGAACAATACAACAGCAATGGGGGGGTGTGGAACAGAACGTGAGGGAGGAAGAGGAAGAGATGCCACGAACAACAAAAACAACAAAAGAAAGGTGGTGGTGGTGGTGGTGGTGGTGGCGCTGCTCACGCTGGAGAAATGGAGGAACGGGAGGAACACAAGACATCACGCAGAGACGCGGCACCGGGAGGAATTGCAGCTCCCACACACACCACACGCCTCCGCCTCCGCCTCTTCCCGCACGTATGTGCCTCATGGACACCAACGTCGCCCTTATGTGATCTGCCTGTCAGCCCGCCCAATGGATGACACACATCTGCTCTCGTCTGTGTCTTCCTGCACACGTACACATATACATACATATATATATGAGTGTGTGTGTGTGATGCCGCACAATTTTTCACGTTGTATCGCTTCCCTCTCGTTCCCCACCAAATGCAAAAAAAAAAAAAAAAAAAAAAAAAACAGCGCGAAAATATTTGGCGCACACGTTTACGCTCACTCTTTTGGTTTTTTTGTTTTTTTTTTTTTGCTTTCTTCTCATTCTTTTCCCTTTTGGCGTCACATCGGCTCTCTGTCTCTCTCTCTGTTTGTGTGACTCTCGCCTGAAGAGTCTACAAACGTGCCAATCGTGGAATCTCGTCAAGTTCAACATTACCGCCTGTCAGCACAATACCGATACGCTTGTGCCGCCGAAGTGCTTCGGGACGCGCGAGCAGCGCAGCCACCGCCGTTGCCGCATCGGCGTCAATCACGAGCTTGCAGCGCTCATAGATAAAGCGGAACGCATATCTGATCTGCACTTCAGTCACCTTCACCACACCATCCACGTGCTGGTTGATACACGACGCTACAGGTGGATTTAGTGGCGTAACAAACTCACATGTCACGTTCCTAGTCAAACTGGGCTTTGCATCGCTGCTGCTGCTGCTGCTGCTGCTGCTGCCAGCATCACCACCACTACTATTACTACTTCCGCTGCTGTCGCTGCTCTTGGTGTCAATAGTAGAGCCGTGTTCAAATTCATACATTGGATCAGGTGCATCACACGCTGCTGCATATACTGCAATATTTGGCTTCATGCCCTTTACTGCAATGGCTACTCCCGCCAAGAGCGTCCCGTCCATTGCTGGCACCAACACGGCATCCAAACGGCCGTCGGTCTGCATCATCAACTCGACCCCCGCAGTACCGTTACCGGCGATGAGCCACTCATCCTGAGGGTGGATGTAAACGCAGCTGTTCATACCGCCCTTCTTCTTGCCGTTGTTGGTGTCCACCAGCCTCTGTATGAGCTTCATTCGTTCCTCCTTCTTGGGGCCAGAACGATACACCATCCCACCGTAATGCAAAATCGACTTGACAAGGACTTCATTCGTCTTTTCTGGAATGACAATATGCCCTGTGGCGGCAAAGGAGTTGGCTGCGAGGGAAACAGCAAGACCGTGGTTGCCAGTGCTCTGCGCCACAAAATGGTTGATACTAAGGTCCATCTGCTTACTACGGATGACATGGTTCATCACCCCGCGAAGGTTGTAACATCCCGTGCGCTGCAAATTCTCACATTTGAGCACAATCTCCTCGTTATCTGTAACTTGCCGCAGGGCGTTGCTCGTCAGGATGGGCGTCTCATGCACGTAGCTGCGCAAAACCTTATATGCAGTCATTACATCATGAAAAGTGGTCATGCGTTGTCCTCTTGTCTCTGCTGCTCTTTTCGTTGCCCTTTAAAAATAAAAAAAAAAAAAAAAAAAAACAGAACAAAAAAAAAAAAAATACCCCCTCGCTCGCTATATCTCTCTCTCTCCCCAGTGAAATGCTGCAGGTATATCCTCCTCGCAATTATTATCCTCACCTTTACCCAAGCACCTACGCAAAAACAAAAAAAAAAGCCTCTCCGTTCGTTTCCCACCCACCGTTCGTGATGCCGCCCTTTTTTCACTGGAAATTCGTTGATTTTTTGTTGTTGTTTTTTTTTTTTTTTTTGCCTTTTGATGTTTGTTTCTTTGGAGGATCTGGAGGGGTGGACAAGAAGAAGAATAAGAAGGAGGAGGAGAGCAGGTGGTAGAGCTTTGTTTGACGCACTCCCACACCAGATATCCCACACTTTGCTCTCCCTGTCGCCACGTCAGCGACCCTCAAGTCCATCTTCCACAGATCGTGTGAAAGGAGCACAACAACTGCCTACCATCTCCCCTTGGCCTTTGAAGGAATGGGAACAGAAATACAACGGTCTCTCCGTTGCTAAAAGAGCAAGGAGAGACAAATGAATGTGTGTGTGTGTGGGGGGGGGGGGAAGGAAGAAACAGCAGGTGGAGCCCAAACAATTCCCGTTATTTCCGTTGGCCACCGTTTCTGCTACCACCTCGGGAGCACACGAAACCAAAACTTACAGTTGCATACATGCACATGTAGACATTGTTTTGGGTTTATGTAAACTGCTGTGAGACATGTACTGCCTGTCGTAGCGCGACCTCACGCCGCATCTTCTCTATCGCCTCCAGGAGTCCTTTCCTCGCCGTCCGCAGCGCTGCAAGGTCAATCTCAGCCCCAGTAAGTTTCCTTCGACCGCGGCCTGGTTTCACATGAGGCATGGGATCACCACCATAGAGAGCGTGCTGTTGTTGCGGTTGCTGTTGCTGGTGGTTGTTGTCCATTGGATGTGAAAGTTCGGCCCCTCGTCGTGTGACGGCAACACTATCCAAGTATGCCTCAGCAAGCACAGCGTCGTCGGGCTCCTCCTGCATGATGTACTTCCAACAGGAGACACCCTTCTCATTGAAGGCTGCTGCAGCGCGCACCTGAGGATCACCGTTGGTCTCATGCGCGTGTTGCTGCGCCACCGAGTTACTTCGGGCCGCCTTAACTGTGGCGATGCGGCGGCGCAGCAAGTCGGGAATTCCCTCAGCAGCCTCACGGAGCACAACAGGGGGATCTGGAATGACAATTTCATCGTATTGCTCCGTCACAACGGGAACTTGCACCAGAGTGTAGCCAATGTGCTCCTCCGGTTCGTACGGCCGTCCAAGTGGGGGAATGCAGTGCGGACGGCGCGGACGGTGCGAGAAACGCAGTGAATGCGAAAGCATCACCACACCTGGGCTCATCCCAAGCACGCCAACAGCTGGAAACGCATGAGTTCGGCTTACAGGGGTGTTATCTGTCCCGTTCTTGTCGTCACTTTCTTGCTTTTCCGTCTTCACCCTTACCGTAGATGGCATCCATTGATTCTTCACGGAGGAAGACATTGATGTCGACTTCATCGTCTCACCATTCTTGTCGTTGTTGACACAACTCTGATAGCAATGGTGGCTGAGCACGTCAATGAGGGGTGATATAACGGGTCCCCGTGTGATTCCCGCCAACGGCGCCCCCATATTCAATGCCAATGCCTCTGACACCATATTTACCTCCAACTGAGCATCGCAAGGGGCCGACATTGATCTGGATCGTGAGGATGACAGTGTCACCTGAATCGGGCGTGGGTAGTGCCGCAGTTGCAGCTTCATCTTGACAACGAACTCCCCCCAGCCAACTTCCGTAAGCTCAAACGGCGCGGCAGTCACAAGGCGCTCGCTCGGTGTAAAGGACGGGTCCAAGATGAAGCGAACTGACTCAATGCACTGCGCAAGGTAGTGATTCTCATTGAACAGACCACGGACGTACACCGTCCACTCATGGCTCTTGTCCCGGCTCTCCGTGTTTACAAGCCGCACAACACCACCCACCACCACAGGCAGAACTGCTTCACAGTGGCGAGCATCATTGCTATACGCGGTATCATCACAATCCTCATCTTCATTGTCGTCCTCATCGATTTCATCGTGCTGCCCACCAAGAGTGCTGCCTGAAAGGCAGCACAAATCGTCGTTTTGCACTTTTTCCTCATTCTTCACCTTGTGGTTGCCGCGGCACCAGTAGGGGTGGTGCCCATGTCGGCTCACGCCCTCTCCCTCAGCGCTGCTAAAGCTGCTGCTGTTGCTGTTGCTGCTGCTGCTGCTGTTATCGTCATCATTGTCGTCGTCTTCCATCTTTATCATGTCACGGTAACGCATCCTCCTGCGCTTTGACCCACACACTCTTGCAGGCGGCTCCATACCAGCGACTGCGTGTCGTGTAGCCAACGACACCTGCAGCACAGTCGGTGCCCACTCTGTTGAGATTGCCAGAGAAAGTCGCTGACCGCCGGATGTGCAGATGCAGCTATCCACCCACGTGCTGGTGTGCCTTTTTGCCGTAGCAGTCATGTTGGGAGGAGTAGGAGGAGAAACAGGGAAAGGCACGGCCATGGTGAGCAACTCACGCAGTGTGCGAATTGTGCGGCAGTCGATAGAGGCACGGTGCACCTCACCCTCAAGATGAATGGTGAATACACGCGTAACGGGTGCAACGGCGTCGTGCAGCATTTCCCCCACCACCTCTCGCCCTTCCTCACGTTGCCCTTCTCCACACAAGTAGTCACTTTTGTGTGTGTGTGTGTGTGTGTGTGTGTATGGAGGAGAGACGGGCATTCATGCATATGCACAAGGCGAAAGGAGGTAACGAAGGGAGGCGTAGAGGGTATGCAGTGGAAGAGAAAGAGGGAAGAGGCCATGTGTGTGTGTGTGTGTGTGTGGATGAGTACACGTCGAGAAGCGTTTATTTCCCCTCATGTTCCCTCCCCCTCTCTCTCTCTCACACCCCTCTGACAGTACTTCTTCCGTCCCAACCACACACACACACACATATATATATATATAATGTGTGCTGCCACTGATGCGTCTATCGTCTATATTTTATTCCCATGTGTGGCCAGTGGTGGGCCACTTCCCTTCCCTCATCCATCACTTCACGTGTTCTTCTCTCCTTTCGTGCACCGCATAATGCTATCATCTACAACGACGTTTCATCAAGAAGTGCTGCAATCTCTGCAAAGCCTGCCTCTCTCGCGCAGTCTGTCGCTGTAACGCCACGCACATTGCGCATCCCCAGTAGCGTTCCCATTGCAGCGTGACCAAAGCGCAGCCACTGCACCAGGTCAATGCAACCACCATAGGCGGCGCTGTGTAGAATAGTGTTTCCATTGTTCGAGCGTAGGGCACGCAACTCCAGCATCGGAACCGATGGCGACGGTTGCAAAAGTGTCTTGAGAACCGTTGTGTGGCCATGCCACGCTGCAATGTGCAGGATGGTGCGACCTGAGTAGTCTCGCACACTATCGAAACCACGCGAGAGCAGCGGGTCCTCCTCCCGCAGCTTCTGAAACACTGCCACATTCCCCTCTGCAGCCGCAGCGAGAAGTTCGTCGGGTCGCTGATACATGGAAACGCCCTGCGAAATGGGACGGTGTAAACCTGCTGTGGCGTTTGTGCGTCCGCGGGAGGAAGACCGCCCAGCGTTCCCAGAAGAAGAAGAACGACGAACATCCCGCGTGGGGCTCGCCACCGCACGGCGCGGTGGGCGCTCAAGCGGTGTCATGGTCTTCAGAGCAACCGGCCCAATACTTGAGCCTGCAGATGTATCTTTGGCAGCTGCGAGAATTGTTACCTTCTTCTTGGGTTTCTCACCAGTTTTTCCTCCAGCGGCTGTGGCAGCAGCAGCAGCAGCAGCAGCAGTAGCAGTAGCAGTAGTAGTTGTTGTAGCAGCAGCTGCAGCAGCAGCAGGGGGACTCCGGATAGCATCACTCACAGGCTGCTTCTGTTGCTGTGGCTGTTGTGGTTGTAGCAGCGAAGCCGTGCCCAAGGACGTTGGTAGCCCAGATGTTGGATGTGGAGGTACTGGTAGTGTGTGCCCCATCGGCTGCTCCTGCCATTGCTTCGAGCTTTGGTTACCAGTGCGTGTAGAACTTGGCGTCAGGCTGGAGGTCGTAGTCACTGTGCTCTCTGCTGAGGGCGAGGTTTCTGCTACTCTTGTTGAAAAAGCGGGCTGAAAGCTCGTCAGTGGGGGTGGTGGTGGCGCTGCCACCACTCCATGCAGCATATCAACACCTTCTGCTGTGGGTCCACTCACATTTTTCACCTGCTGCGCGCTCCCGCCCCCGTTCGCCAACGGAACGCTGCAAATAAGTTGCTCCACGGCAAATGGCAACGGCCCAGCGGAGGCAACCGGTACATTTGCAGCGCTAGAGTGCAAATCACTTGGGAAGGGAGGCATCTTAGATGACTCCGACGTGTGCGTAAGCGAAATGAGAGAGCTGGGCAGTAATTGTTGCTGCTGTGGCGGCTGCAGTAGTTGTACTGGTGCTGGTGATAGCGAATCGACCGTTACTGTGTTCATAGGCATCGAGCGCTCGTTGACATTCAGCATCAGTGGCGATGTCGCCACAGGTCCAAGGATCCCACTTGACGCCTGGATGCTGTGATGTGGCACCACCGATGGTGCTAAAGGGGGCTCCGGCACGAACATTGTTTTCTGAACGGGAGCAAACTGTGACAACTGAACAGTTGTTGTTGTCGGTTGTACTGGTGGTTGCGGTGGCGGTGGAACCGATGCCAGTGGTGGTTGCGGTGGCGGTGGAACTGATGCCAGTGGTGGTTGCGGTGGCGGTGGAACTGATGCCACTGGTGGTTGCGGTGGCGGTGGAACCGATGCCAGTGGTGGTTGTGCGAGTGCCGAATATGCGGATGTGAAATTCATCGGGCCGTTGTCTTCCTGCAGGAATGCTGGAAGATCATAATTGCCGGTTGAGCGCTGCTGGGACTGCCCCACCTCTTGTGGCCCCGCCACGACGACCTCGTACGATATATCCAGGGATCCACATCCGTCACGGGCCTTTTGTGAAAGCAGCACGTTGCCCCCGTGACTCAAATGCACGGTGCGACGTGTCATTGGTGACGCCGAGAACAGGGTGATCGTCGCGCTGCCCAGCAGTTCTTCTGCCCCAGTGTCATGTACCCTGTTGTACACCCTCAGCGTGAGAATCGTCGGAAGTGGACAAGCGGTGAAGGTGAAGGTGGTGTCAAACACCGGGTTTGTTGTGCCGTTGACAACCGGCGTTGCATGCGACTGATTGCTGACTGCTGCAGTCACGAATGGGTTAGATGTGCCCCCGGGGTTGAGACCCACAAGTGACTCCGCGCGGTGCAGCACCAAGGTGATGCACCCTTGCTGAATGCCGCCGCCCATAGACATGAAATGCAGTTGTTGTTTTTAATGTAGTGATGGCTGTATTGCAGTAAAGTGTTGACACACGCACAGACAGACGTCTATAGACCTCGCAAGAGCAGTAGCAGCAACAACAACAACAACACTAGCACTAGCAGTGATAGCTGGAGCAGCACCAGCAGCAGCCCGGAAGGACGGCGGTGAGGAGAGGGGGGTTTTCCACGAGATACCTCAGTTGATGAAGTCCCTTCAAAAGGGGGAGGATGAAAAACAACAAGTGAGCAGCAAGAAAAGACCAAAAAAAAAAAAAACAATAAAAGGAAGTTGTCTGATCGGAGGCACAAAACAAGGACAACTCGGAGACGACGACGACGACGACAACAACGGGGGATGCAGACGGGGACAAAAAGAGAGAGACAGACAGAAGGCCAATTGATGCACACAGTGGCAATAGGCAAACACACACAAACACACAAACGACAGTGATGACAACAATAATAATAATAATCATCATCATCATCATCATGATAACGGCCTCAAGTGTTTGTGTGTGTGTGTGTTGTGGTGGCGGCGGCGGTGACGGTTGTTTGTTTGTACATCTCTGCGAGGCACGCGCACTTACAAGAAAAGAAAAAAAAAAAAAAACAAAAAAAAAAAGGAAGAAGAAGAAAGCGTGAAACTGTGGATGGAGCATCCCACATACAGTCACCCCACCCCCACCCCCACCCCCACCCACAAAAAAAAGGAAAAAAACGAAACACGCCACTGCTGCTGCTGCTGCTGCTGTTCTCACATTTTGTCTTACGACAGACCCCCCACCAACCCCCTCGTGTCCTCGAGGACATCGCTTTCTTATCCCGCACGAGCCATTGGGATGGATGGAGGTGGTGGTTCACGGACAGCAACCGAGACAGACAGACAGACAAATGCCGACTACCCGCCTACTTTCCACACTGCAGCTCCTGGATGACATTTGAGATTTCCAGGAGCATTTGTTGCAATTGTGCCGCCTCCTCCGGTGCACCGCTGAAACCATAGTGCACGGACTGCACCCGCACGGCGCTGGCATCCTCCTGCACCCCCGCCGCCCCACTGCTGCCACCACCACCACCACCTCCACCTCCATCAGTGACAGTTGCCTCGTGCGAGGAGGAGTCGCACTGTTGCAGCTTCGACTCCAAAAGTGATTTTACCATCAAGAAATCATGCAAAGCATCGTCATAGTGTCGAGCACATTGCAGCAGCGAACCGCGGCAGATCCACGAACGGTAGTCGTACGGAAACACTGCAATGGAAGCGCTGCACGCCTCGATGGCCAGCGTGTGCGCGGTCTCGTGGTTTAGTTTTGTGTAGGAGCACCCCAGCATGAAGAAAGTGTGAGCCAGCACCTCCTGGTACTGTTGCACCAACGCAGGTGACAGCCCTCGCTCAAGCATTCGACTCATATCGACCTGAAACGTGAGCAAGAGAACTGCGAAGTTCAGTTTATGAATGGCCTTCACGATGTGGCGCTCTGAGGCATAATAATTGATGCAGCCGAATGACGTGGGCATGATGTTGATTACCTCCTCTCTAACCAAACGGGAAGCGTCATCAAGGCCACCGTCCATTGACTCTGCAGCCTCTTCCGCGTGTGGCCCACTCTGTTGCCGCCCTCTCGACACAAGCAGCAGATTCACACCGTCCTGCAGTTGCAAGACCGTACGCAAAGACACTTCAGGGTTAACAAAAAAAAACGCATCTGTATCGTAGACGTTCCTGAATTCCTCAAGAACAACACGACAAGAGAGGTCGTGTGGTACAGACACACCAGAACCAACGATGCCTCCTTTAGACCCGTGGAAGGGCGATGCAGGCAACTTGTTCAAGAAGCTGTTGGGTTCAGAAAACAAAGGGCCACCTTCAGTGGTTTGTTGTTGTTGTTGTTGTTGTTGTTGTTGCTCCCGCTGAGCCCCCGCTTCATCCTTCTCTTCGTCTTCCTCCTCTTCCTCTTCCCTTTCACGCATCCCAGGGTTTATTGGGGTGCTCTCTACAGCCTGCAGCTGCACAACGGCCTCCACCCGTAGCTCTTCGACGAGCGTGCAATGAAAAGCGCCGTCATCCTCGCTGCTCAGATGGATGCCAATCACGTCTTCTTCGCCACGGTGCATGGTCTGTAGCACTGTATCTAACCACAAAGGAAGGGCCATGCTCCCAAGTAATACCCCAGAAATCTTCCTGACGGGTAGAGGGCACATTGTTAGCGGGCTTATCCGTGTGACACTGCACGACACAGTGGCACCATCACGCGGCACACTGAAGAATCGGGTGCGAAGGAACATTAATGCGTCCTCATCGGTCGGTGAGTCTCTGTCATCCATAGTGACCTCGCTGCTCCTGACGTTGTCGACTCTAGCCCGACTGACGCCGTCACCGTCGCGTTCGTTTCCGCTGGTCGGGTCGGGTTTCCCATCCACGAACACGTTGAGACGATGTGGGATAGCGTCATGGAGGCGTGCCAGTGTCGCGCTTGGATGACCATTGCGCAGCAACATCAACGGAGGTTGACGGCCCATACTGTGGCAATTTACAGACGCCGACGTAATCGCCACAAAAAGGGCACGGCGGGCATTTCGGAGAGTTGTCGCATCCGCTGCAGGACCTCTGCTGGAGCCGTAGAACAGCAATGAGGCCCGAAAAAAACAAAAAAAACTCGCGCAGGTGCTGTATGCCCGCTCCAGCTCTGTCGCATCGTTGCCTACGTGCGACTCCCCAGAACACGGTGGGAGCGACACGATGTACTTCTCCACGATGGGTGGGAAGACGGGCTCACGCAGCAGGCACATCAACAGCTTGATGTGGATGTAAAAAAAACGCATCCCCGAGTAATACTTTTTGTGGGTGTTCATGAATTCATCATGGTAAGTCACATACGAGGGTGATTGAGAAGATGAGCACGGCGCCATGATGAGGAAGCCGTACTCCTCACCGGGGAGCATCGCACGCAGCGCCACCTCCACGCCGCTTAGCAGCAGTGTGTCCTTCGGCGTCAGTCCATCCCCACCTCCACGAAGAAACGCCGAGATATGGCCTTGTGTCAGTTGCAAATGTCTGTCGATTCGGTTGTAGACCTCGGCTTTAAATAGAGCTGATAGGCGGTTTTCACGCAGGCTCTCTGAGAGCTGCGCCGCAGCTGCAAGCCACCACGGATCCGGCTCGGGGGACAATGAATTCCCAATCATCTCCTCCTCAGTGTAATCCTCTGATGCCAAATTGGATGGACATGTTGCGTCCATGTAAACGCGGCTTGGTGCTGCAGTACATATCGTATAATCAAACGATACCCACGACCTCGGTGTGTCGGGGCGCAGATAACCCCACCACTTCAATGCTTCTTCTTCTTCTGATAATGATGCCGTATTGGTTGTAGTAGTGGTGGCGGCGGTGGTGATAGACGGATAGAGCACCTCCATCAGGTGCGTGGCGGTGCCATTGATCATGAATACGGTGGGTCGGAGGTAAATGCCACGGTGTGCACGTTGTACGTTGCAAGAAGTCAAAGAGCTCGTCTTGCTGTCTCTTCCCGCCATCGTGTTATGCCTTGACACTCCTCTAACAGCTGGTTTGGTCGTCGGGCTACCAGAGACATGCCGCGGCGTATTGCCCTCGAACCTCTGCAATCCGGAGAAGGTGGTGTTAGACATGTTTGTTGCGTGTTGAAAAAAGACTGGCTGCCCGTCTTTGTGTGATCGGCAGAACTGACCCAATTCAGAAGAACGCCTGCGCTTCGTTCTTCCGAAGTTGCAACAAGAACGGAGAAAACAAAAGGTTTCTTTTTTTTTTTTTCTTAGTTGCTTTCGGTAGGAGAGGGTGAGAGGCTTGTTGCAGTTATGCTCAAAATAATGATGATGATAACACTAGTAATAATAGTAATGGTATTAATGGCAGCAGTGGCAACAGCAGCAGTAGTGGTGAGCGAGTGGGGCGAGCAGCAGCAGCAGCAGCAGCAGCAGCAGCGACAAAATATAGAGGCGGCCTGTGGTAATTCTTATGTATGAACGCCGCAGGGGTAACCTCGTGTTGCCGCAGCTGCAGAAACAAGAGCTGGCGCAAGAAGTAGGAGTGGGGTGGAGGATATGATAACACACACTCGCCTCTACCCTCCCTCCCTCCCTCCCTCCCTCCCTCCCTCCCCCACCCCCCCTTCTGCCCTACCACCGCCCCAACTCCCTCACACTGTATCGGCTCTTGCTGCTGCTGCTGTTGTTGCTCTTCGCTTTTAGTGTCGTTCTCTTCGTTGGTGCTGTCGCTATGCGGCAGCAACACCAACGGCGCGCACGTAGTGGTGGGTGGTGGGGGGAAAAAAAAAAAAAAAGGAAGACACGAGAAAAAAGGAAGGGGGCACATGCTCCACAGCAACACGTTAAAGCAGCAGGCAGTGGAGGAGAAAAAAAAAAAAAGAAGGCGGCGCGGCATCGCCCCTGCGGGCGGGCTTTTATGCTCTTCTTTTTTTATGTTCGGTCTTCCATCGCTCTCTCATACACACACACACACACACACAAAAAAAAAAAGAACACGCCTGTCATCTTCGCTTGTTTCTTCTGCACCATCAGCACCTCTTCTTCTTCTTTTTCTTCTCGCTTAGAATTAACAGGTCTCACCAGCAAAACGAAGAAGCATACACACACACACACACATATATGTATATGTATATGTATGTATGTAAACAGTGAGAGAATGCGAGATGCCACACAAACGCCGCCATCGTAATTCAGCCTCACTGCGTTGGCCTGCTTCCTTCCCCTTCTGTGGCGCTAGCGATCAGAACGAGACGAACGCCAGCCACCACCCCCATTTTTACCACGCTGCCGCCGCTGCTGCTGCTGCTGCTGCTGCCGCTCGTGAAAGCGAGGTCGCTGCGAGAAGTGTTGTTGCCCTCCGTGGTGGTTGTGGGGCTGTGAGGTGCCGAGAACATCCCGTTTTGATGCGTGTAGCGGGGAAGAGGGGCAGTTGCCGCTGCTGCTGCCGCTGCCGTTGCTGTTGCTATTGCGTCCATCTCGGCTGCTCTCCCAATTTTCTCTCGGTCTCTGCTCCTTCGTGAATACAGTCATTACGCCACTCTCATCCGATGGTTTTGAGTGACGGAGCGCCTTCGTTTTCCCTGTTTCCGTTTCCGTTGCTGTTGCTGTTGCATTTGCCGTTGTCGCTGATGTTGTTGTTGTTGTTGATGATGATGATGATGATGCGTGTTCCACTCCGCTGGTGTTATGCGTCATCTTGGCAGCAGCAGCCGAGAGAATATCCACAGCACTTGTAAAGAGCACATGTCGGCTACCAAGTTTCATTCCAACTGCCACCTCCAGTTCCGTCAGCACCGGATCGAAATCCTCACGAAGAGTTCGAATGTCACCGCTCTGCATGCACTTCGCATGCAATGCTCCCACTACTGCCACAGATGGTGGTGATGTTGCCGTTGTGCCTGATGTTGTCTGGCTCTGCTTCGCCGTTGCATGGTTACTCTCGTGGAAACCATCCTTGTCGTTGCGATTATTCAGCACTCTCTGCGTGGCATTGCGACGGCGTATTGCCGCCATGCGCTCTTTGCTTTTCTCCAGCGCCGAGATTGCCTCTGGAAAGTGGTTAAACACCGCCGTCATGGCCACATCACGGATTGCAGATTTGGGCATCAGCAGGTGCTGCGCCGCTGCGCCAACACCACTGCTGTCAGCACCACAACTGCTGCTGTTGCTGCTCACAAGAGGGGGATCATCATGCCGCCGGCTTGAAGATGGCAGCACCTCATCCGGCGAGAAGTGAACCTTTGAAAGGACACGCGTCACCTCGGCCGTTGGCACCTGCAGTGCGTGCAGAATATGCCGGAAAGACTGTCGTCTGCGGTACGCCGGGGGTATATTGAGCAAATGTTGAATCGCAATGCCGGGCTCACCACGGAAGCTCCACATTGCCGCAATGGCGTTCAGTGCATTGGTCACGCCGACAATATGGTATGGCATGAACAGACGGTGTGTGCAAAAGAAATCGGCCAGCTTTAGCAGATATGCATCCTGCCAATCACGGTCCAGTTGCTCAGACATCATGCTCATACGGTACGCAGCCACGTAGTCACGACCAAAGCTCACCTCTGCGTGAAAGACGCTACAAGTCGAGAGTGTGTGGCCGTGCTGGTAGCAGTGACGGCAAAGGTCATCATGCAGTGCGTGGCTCAAATTCGACACAAAGAGGTTGGAGTGTGTCTGCCGCGTGGGCGGATTATCGATTCTCGGGGCAAGACCCTCGGCCGCGTAGAGAGCGAGCAGCTGCGCCCGCCGGTCTTCAATCGCCTCCTCCGACAGCCCTGCGGCCCGCCAAAGGTCGGTGTAGATGCGCGCCGGGGGCACCATCTCGGTGGGGATGCGGCGCAGCACACGTGCACCCGCGGCAACATGGCCGGTCGCAAAGCACCGCCGCACAAGTCGGAGAAGCGCACGCACGAGAGAAGGATGTGCCCGCAGCAGATCACCCGTGAGGCTTCCGAGATTGTATGTGTGATAGACGAAGGCGGCAGCAGCACGGATGCCGTCCATGCTGCAACGAATGCCGCCAACCTGCTGTGCCACATACTCAAGCTTCGCTGCCGTCGTCAACTGCGCAGTCAACTCTGGGCACTCCATATACGCATGGCTGCCGTCAAAACACAATAGGCAGCGGCTCTGCATGGGCACCGCCGCCGCACGGGCAGCCTCGCTGGAGACGCCCAACGCCGTTTCCTCGTCGCCGTCACCACCATTGCTCAAAAGGGTGCGAATGCCATCCTCAGAGAAGCGATTCATGCGCAGCATCGCGCAGGTGGTTTGACGAGAGACAAATGCCACAGGGGCTCTTGCGTAGAGTCGACAAGCACCCTTTTCATGACCAACACCCGCCAACTTTATAATGGTTTTGTTGATGGCGTAAACAATAAGGTCGTCCATGTCGATGCGCCGCGGCGGTTTGTGCGCAACCACTGCAACGCTGGGCACTGTCTCCGCCCCTATGGCGCTATCGTCTGCATTGTCGCCACCCTCATCGCCATCTGCGTGAAGGCCTTCCTGAAACGCATCCACGCGCTGTAGGAGAAAACGGTAAAACGCATGAAGCCTCTCCGGTCCGGCGGAGGTCCACCCATCTACTTGAGCCCGCAACCGTTTTACCTGCTGCTGCTGCTGTTGCTGCTGCTGTGCGAATGTGGCAGATGCATTCACCTCATCCAGCCACTGCACCATCCGCGGGCACTCAAAGGAGGCGTGCTGCCCGTCGAGACACATGCAGCAGGTGAGAGTCACCTGCACAAAATTCGGGTGTGTTTCATCATCCACACCGAGTGGGCTCCGTTTGCTAAGCAATGCCCGCGCCTCCTCAACAGGCACGTTGAAATAGTGCACCATCCCCAAGTATGTCTCATCATCCCGCAACTGCAGTGGGATGTGACACAAGACAAATGCTGCACGTCGGTATTGGTGGTAGCGGCTAAGCAGAAGAGAGAGGCGGTTCACGTCACGGCTGTGAACCTCGGCGAACAGCTCACGGTACGGCGACTTGACAAAAGTCGTGTAAGCATCCACGACAAGACGGCCGTTCTCCGCCCCATGCTGCACCGCCACCTCTACCACCTGCCGAAGTTGTTGTAGCACCGCACTCTGCTTCTCCTCCGGGGTCATGTTGATAGATGCGCGTGTCGCTGTGGAGAAATCGCGGGTGATGATGGGACATGTCTCCCATGCGTGCGTTCCGAAGCACACTTTGCATGTTGCAGGGGAGAAGATCGTCTGGAAAAACTTTTCCTCATCGTGCTGCAACTCGTGCGTAGACAACCCCGCGTAGTCAGCCTCGCTGCATCCGAACAGTTGCGCCAACGCACGCAGCGTCTCACCCTTCCCGCGCGATCGTGGTGGGACGAAGCGCGTGTACACATACCCAGCAAGCACACGCTCATGCAGGCTGCAAAGCCTCCGGACGAGCTGGTCAATCCGCTCGGAATCGTGTGGCGTCGCACGCAGCAAAAACGCACGACGATACACCATTAGCAGATACGCGGAAACAATGGCATCAACAGGACGTTCCTCAGCGTTGGCCACACGTGCGCAGATTTCCGCCATCACGTCCCCAGACGTTGCGTATGCAAAATGGCGCCACGCTGCAGATGGGCCCGTCTCAGCACCGCACGCCATGCAGTGCACACGTGAGCTCCACTCAGTGTTTTGCTCTTGACACCACACACACGTCCATGGGCCATCAAGACGCATATGCACCAGCATCTGCGGCTCCCCTACCTGCCGCCGCCGCCGCCAATGCTGCTGCTGCTGCTGCTGATGCTGCAATGATGTGTGAGAAGTTTGTGACAAGAGCAGCGACGAGGACGTGCCGAGTTGACGCTCAGGCAAAGACACACCACGCTGCGCAAGTGCGTACAGCCGGGCAGCCTCCTGCAGCTGCAGGCGCCTCAACGATTCCTCCATGGCAGCTTGAAGATCGAGTGGGACATTGGCTTTGTCCTTACCATCATGCTGGTCGTACTTGTTATCATCGTTGCTCTTGTCTCCATCGAGCGGGAAGAGTGGCATGTACTTGTTGACCGAGACGCCGGGAATCAGAGGCACCGTGTCACCGAGTATTTCCTTCTTGAACATGGTGATGGCATCCGCTGGTGGTCGAGTCGATGCTGATGCTGTTGGCATCACGTGCGTGCTGCTGCTGCTGTCACCACTGTTAGATTTCGACCAGCGATTAATGCGGGCATGCAGTCGTTGCCTGTCTTTGATGCGTAGCGCCTTTCGCTTCTCTCGGAGACGTGCGACATGCTCACTTGAGAGCTGAAAGCTTGGAATTGAGCTCGGATCTTTCGGCGGCACAACCGTCAGGCACAACGGACACGAACGGTCAATGAAGACATCCGTCTCTGGGAGGATGGAATTGCAGGATGGGCACACCAAATCCGCCATGACCTGTGTGAAATCCGCACGAAAGTCCTCTGAAAATACGTACACGTTGTCCAGTACAGCGTTGTAGAAGTGTCGCAGTTCCTCGTGCAGTCCCAAACGAATCAGCACACGTGAGGCTGGAATTAGGTGGTGATGCAATTGGGGAAGCAGGTGCACGCCAACGTCTACCAGCAGCCATCGGAACACCTTTTTTGTCACCTCTTTCGCCTCGTCTGTGTGGTGCGACGCATCGAGGCGGTGCAGCAGCCACAGTGACATGTCAAGCCCGTCAACAATATGGCGCGACGACACTGCACGGGCGACGTTGAGCGTCATCCATGGGTCTGCGCCGCGGCAGAGCACGTCAATGACATAGTGGCTCAAGTCACCCGCCTCCTCGGGGATAATAGTGTACCACAAGGGGCACTCACGGTTTAGTATTTGAAAGAATCGCCACACAACGCCCCAGTGAATCATCGGAAGCCCGCTGTGTGTGGCGACATGCAGTTGGCCAATCACAGTGGGGTGATCGGCACCGCCGGCGACCACATCGCGCGCCTCACGGATGATCTTAAAGAAGAGCAAAAATGGAGACGGGTGAACCTGACTGCCTTCAAACACAGCTGCCGATGCATCCGTCCGCTCCATGGCATCGAGCGAGCCCGACCTGTGGCTAGCGGTTGTGCTATTTCGGGCCTGCAGCGATGACGACGACGATTTCTTCGCGACACTACTAGTAGTAGTGGTGGTGGTGGTAGTAGTAGTAGTAGTAGTTTCAGCTGGCGCCCTTTGCATCTGCAGTGCATGACACGTGTTCAGGTAGCGACGAAGAATGTGCAGAGCAATCAATGGGGACGCTTGGCCAGAAAATGACACATTCGCACGCAACATAAGCCGTGAGGCAAGCCGCGCATCGAGACCGTAGACAAGACCTTCTGCAGAGTTGTCGCCATCCACACGCAAAATGCCCGGTCCCCACGCGCAACTATCGCGCAATGTCATGTAATGCTGCTCCGCATAGCCAATCTCAACTGTGCTCAAACGACACCACTCACACCGATCAGCATCGTGCGTGAGACGCATTACCGAAGCCGGGCGAACCTCGAATGCAGAGAATGCCGCAATGCTTCCCGTGGCGTTTCCGCACCATCCACCAGCAGCACCATCACCACTGCTACTACTACTACTACTACCGCTTGTGCTGGAAGCGCCGCGAATCTCCGCTGGGATGCGCTGCCCGGTCTGTACCAAACGACTCTCACCAGACTCCTTTCTGGGCGCGAGTGTCAACAACCTCCACAAAAGTAGCGAATGCGGGATTTTCCCCTCACCCGCCGCCTCCATCACGCTCACCCATAACCCTGGTGTGATCCACTCATCTGGCATCGCTTCCAGCATCCCAATAGCGTCACTAAAAAGACGATCCGACAACAGAGCCTGACACAGCAGCACCCGCACCACCGGTGTGTCGTACAGATTGGGGCAATGGCGCTGCAGCAGGTGGGCGACGGTCTGTAGTGCAAACGATGCGGCCCCCGAAGACGAAGTGAGGCGCGGCTGGCTGAGCACAGCCTCCAGTGCAAACTCCGTGAGACGCTGGCATGGCGTGCGCTCTCGCATCACGCTCAGGAGCACCTCCATAGGGGACGGCGCATCCGGATGGAGGATGAGCTCCTCGATGTCTGCAAATCCGCGCTCGATGTAGCGCTGCAAAATCCACGGGTACGGCTCATAGCGACGGCGTCGCCGAGCGACTGCAGAATTGTCACTACGATGAGCTGTCGCTCCAGATATATACGAAGACGGCGCAAGGGCCCGACCACGCTGCATGAACAACATTGCCGCTTGGGGCCCGCCCCTTTCAGGGACAGACGACCGAGCCGTCGCCTTATGTAACGTGCCCCTGACCAACACAACTGCAGGGGGCGGCACATGCGCCAAACGTGGCGAACACCACATGAAGAAGCAACCACCCGTCCGCTCCCAGCACTCCTTGCCCCGATTCCACCAGCCGGCCCAACCTGCTGCTGCTGCTGCCGCCGCGGGATCGCACTTATCTCACTATCTCGCCTTATGTATATACCAAGATTGCTCTGCGATCCACCTACGAGCCTCGTACACAAACGCCCGGATAGCCACAGACAGAGAGAAAAATTAAAAAAAAAAACACTTGATTGAGCTTTGCTTCGCTTTTCTCTGTTATTGACTGTGTTAGGGCAGACCTATTAGCGACACACAGACGGACACAGACTAACACCAACACACAAACACAAGTGTCTGCTGGTATTGTCTGTGTGAAAGCTGCAAGCAGAAGAAGAGTGAAGCGCAAGATTGTCGTAACGTCACGAGTGATAGTGAGAGAGAACAGAAGGCTCGGCTTTTCATTCCCACCCCACCTCTACTTTTTGTTACATATCTCTTTTTTTTCTTTTTTACGATTTTCTTTCGTCTGTACTGCCCTCCGATGCGGTGATACAGACGAAAGGCATTCACAGCATGCATAGAGAAAGAGAGAGAGAGAGAGAGAAAGAGACACGGACAGCAACTCCAACAGCAATATTGCAACCCGTACAGGGAGGCTGGCTGGTTGGCTGCGCAGGCGAAGTGCGTATTTGTTGCTGCAAATGGGGCAACACGACGGCAGCCACGGAGAGGGGGAGACAAGGAGCCCCGCCTCGTCTTGATGTCTGTGTGGGAAAGTCAATTGTGTGTGATTGGGAGGAACACCTGTCTGCCACACGCACACAGAGGCCGCATGGGTAGCCAATAGTGGCAACCCGGCTCTCCGCCGCTCAGTCTCGTACGCCAGCTGGAAGGGCCTAATGGCACGCCATCAAGCAACAAACAAACAAGAAAAAAAAAAAGAGGAACATATTTGTTGGCACCACGCACGTTCTTCTGGAAACGTCAACGATGACAGATCAAGACAAGGTGCGCAATGGCTTGGAGTTCAAATGCACATAGCGCTCCACAACGCCAACCAAATCGTACACCTTCGTTGGCACCGTCTTGGGATCCACAGCAGCACACACGGCATTCAACGTGAGCTCCTCTGGATGCTCCGCCAGCCACTCTTGGAGCAGACAGCACCGTGACGGTGGTGGTGGCGGCAGCAGCACCGAGGAAGAACGACAAACGTGAGAACCCTGCACGTGAAGCTGCTGCTGCTCCTGTTGATCGCGCCGCTTCAAGACTAGAAGCGGCTCTCTCCGGCGCCCACGGCTTCCGTCCACGATGAGCGTGCCGATGCGCAGTGAGCAGCGTGTCGCATTGCGCGAGTCGCCCACTACGTGGCCTAGCGGCACCTCCAGCACCGTCTCTCGGCCCACGGACGCCTGCGAATGCGAGGCGGCTGCCGTGGAGGGCTCCTCCGCGTCGCGCGACCGCTTCACGCCAGACACATTTCGCTGTTGCTGATCATGTGTCTCCTCCAACAACTTTTGTGGAATAACGACCTTCCCCTGGAGCTCCAAGAGCAGCATCTCCTGCAAGGGGCGCGAGGGAGCCACAATCTGAATCATCAGCCGCGAATTCCCCCCCCCCCCCCCACCCCCTTGCGTGTTTCTCCTCCTCCTCCTCCTTTTCCCTCGCCACGCGCAGCAGCCCCTCTGTCCAACACCCGAGAATGTTCTGTCGCCAACCACCCCCACACCCGAAGAGCAGTAGTAGCAACAACGAAAAACAAAAAGAATAAAGAGATGTCAGAAGAGAGAGAGAGAGAATGAAACGCCCAATTGCTTTTGTTTTAATTTTAAGAAGCGGAAATGAGTATGCAAGTGGGAAAAGCAGAAGGAACACAAAAAAAAAAAGGAAAAAAGAGCAGAATTGCCGATGCAGCAAGAGTGAGATTTCACCTCGTCTTCCCCTTTTTTTTTTATCCGCTCCTCCCCTGGATTATCCGCTCGTCATGGTGGTCGTAGTGGTCGTGGGTAATGGCGACGGCAACGGTTGTGCCCCGCACCATCGCCCAGACACATTGCATGCACATAAGCAGACACCGCTCTCACAAATCCTTCACCCACGGGTGTGGCAACTCACGCTCTGGAAAGTGCTCGTGCCAGATCCGGCGCATCATGTTGTTGCGTCCAATGATCTCCCCGTGAAAGGTCCCCAAGTTGTACTTCCAGCGGTACGCCATCAGCAGCTCGGTGTCCTCTTTCTCCCGTGCTGCACATTGATAGTAGCGGTCCCGCTCCTTCTGACACTTCCACGAGGTCCACATCTTGTCCTGCAGGCAACGCGCCATCGTCTTCTCCTCCTCGGCGCACCGCCGCTCCGCCTCATTGGCCACCGCGTCCTTCAGCTCCTTCACTACCATCGGCGGGAAGCGCAGCGCCTGCAGATGATCCACAGTACCAAAGTCCTCCTCATACACCTCCTCAATCACGTTCTTCTTTGAAGCACCGCCCTGGTTCCGTCGAACCGCCTCAGAGGTCAAGTGAGCATAGCGGCGGTGTTTGTCAACATCCTGCACCTGCTGCGCCGCGGGAACGTGCGCCGCCGCCTCGGTGCTGACGCGTGTGCCCATCCTCCTGCAATGCAGCCACTACTGTGCAGCACTTCGAAAACAGCGGAGACGAAAGGAGGAAACAAACCAACAAACACACACACACACACAAAAAAAAAAAAAAAAAAGCAGCGACGATATCACAATTTTGTTAAAAACAAACAAACAAACAGAAAAAAAGGGGGGGAGGAGGAGGAGGAGTGCTCACAGATATCAGGCATCACACTTCCGACTTTCCGCGCGCAGTCATCAATAAATGTATAAATATATTTGTTCTTTTCTCTTTTTTTTTTTTTTACAAAAAAGAAGGGGAAACGGAGGCGGTGTTCATCCTCCGTAAAGAGCAGTCCGTCAGAGAACCACCACAATGAGAGCCAATATGTATCCTGTTGTCACTGCTGCTGCTGTTGTTGTTCTTTACCAGCAGAATCGACACCATCATCACCGCACCTCTCCGCCTCTTCCTCGTCTATGCAGTTGACGGTTTACTTCATTCCATTCCTATCGCATTCACTCGAGGCCAAATAATATATATATATAAGACTCTTTACCCGTGCACACGTATGAACATCTGCGCATTGACGTCCATCGTGTTGTACTCTTCTTCTTCCTCTTGTTTTATAATATATATATATATATATATATATATATATATATATTATATGTATATATATATGTGGATGTGGATGTGCTTTTGATGCGGCATCCGTGATGGAGAATCTGCTAAGGAGCAACGAAGCTTTTTTTTTTTGTGTGTGTGTGTGGTTTGGTTTGGTTTGGTTTACGCCCTTGTCTAAAATATAATATGCACGCGTGCATGTCAAGCTCTGGTGTGGTGCGCAAGAATATTGAGGTTCAGTTTGCAGCACACCTCCCTCTTCTTCCTTTTTTCGTTTGTGTTTGTGTGTCATCGTTCGTTTGTGTTGGTTTGACTGTTTGTTTTAATTCGGCACTTTCACTCCCCGTGATTATCGATTGCGTTACCTAAACCGCAAAGAGGAACTTCTTATCGTCATCGCCGTCCTCACTACCTGCCACGCCGTCAACACTGCCGTTGGTCAGTACTGCCTTTCGTGCCGATCCCAAGCCAGCCTCCACAAATGACGCCGTCATCCGCTCATTCTCGTCCTCCTGCTGCAACCCCACCGCATCGTTTGTCTGGCTGCATTCGTTTACTACAATATTCCCAACAGAGGCACAGTTGGACACCATAGAGGAAAAGAGCGCGGCAGCGGAGCCATCAATGCCATGCAGCGGCTCTGGTACTACTACATCTTCCCGAGCCTTCTCAACCTCATTATCTTCACCCCATTCCTCAGCAGGATTTCCCTTCTCCCACGAGGATGTGGCAATATGAGTATGGTCCCGCATCACAGGGAATGCACATCCTTCCGTCGGCTGCTTTGGCAAGTCCATTGCCTGCGGCAGGTTTATGGCACCTTCCGGCAGCCCTCCAACGCTCAAGGCGTTGACAGTGTAATCCGCGAAATGCGTCACTGAAGACAGCATCGATCCGGCTTCAAGGCACGTCCGTACTGACAAAGCGGTGTGGGGAGTTCGGAGGGGTGACAAGATGCCATCCGGAGACTGCTGCTGCGATTCCTTGTCAACCACTTCACTAGGCAGGCCTTCGGACGGCTTTGCGACGTTAAACGATGTAGGAATTGATGTTGCTGCACGCCACTTGCTCACGCGCTGCGACGTCGGCGTCACCACAGACGCTCCTGTACGGCTGCTGGAAGGCGACACAGTTTGCAAAGACCCGATACTCGACTCTTCACGTGAGGCAAGTGCAACACCATTTGATGATCGCGATTGCGCTCTGCTGTTCGACTCTCGCAGTCGCGGCCGCTGGCGTTGTCGTGTATTCGCAGTGCGCGACAGGATTTCCGTTGCTGGCCCAGTGGTGGTGGTGCTGCTACCTCCGCGGGTTCTCCGCGTGAGGCAACTGCCCGATATACGGGGGGCTGTGGGAGGAATTTTACCACGCCTCGTGGCAACATCAAGTGCCATTGGCGTCGTTTTTGCCGAATTCATTGACGAGACGCGCAAAACAGAAGGGCTGCGGGACGAGGGCGTACGGCGACCACCCGGCGTCCCACCAGCCCGGAAAAAGGAATAGCTGCCCGGCGATGTAGCCACTTTTCGGCCGGTTGGGGGCAGTGACCCCATAGAGAAACTGCAGCAGGAAAGGAAACCTGCGTCAGATGCACTACCCCGCATGCTCTTGTCTCCAAGCGTCCGGGGCAATGTGCCGAGCGATGCGACCGACTGCATGTGGGAGGCCACAGACGCTGACGCGTAGAGAAAACTTCGACACGACAGAAACGCCTCACTCGCGGCAACTGTGTCATTCGCCAAGAAGACGCTGCTATTCCGCGACGCACCACGTTGGAAATTCACTAGCGACTGGTTGTAGGACATCTCGAGATGACTGCGCGCAGTAAAAAATCGTACTTCATCATCCGTCGTATCGTGGATCTCCGTGGAGCGCTCCGCCACGCTGCACACCTGCGGCCGAAATCCCACCGTCCCCATCACACGCTCCCAGACCGACGTCAGTGGTGGTTCAGAGGGAATCGGGGCAATGTCCCCAGTGTTGCTCAACTCCAGCTCCATCCCTAGTGCATCATCCTCAACCACAACATCATCATCATCATCGTACGAAGATATGTCCAGTTCCTTCGCCGGCACCTCCGTCATGACATCAGGCAGCTCGCTGGTCAGAGCCTTTTGCATCCGCTGCGTCGCCGCCTCCGCCTCCGCCTCCGCCTCCGCCTCCGCCACTTGACTCGCCTCCGGGATGGCGGCTACAAACACCTCCGGTGTCATTTCAAGCGGTACACACCCATTTTTCACCTTCGCCGAGGAAGAGCAGCATTTTCCCATTGGCGTCAAGAATATATCCGACCTTTACTCTTTTGCTTTTGTCGTTGATGTTTTTTTGTTGTTGTTGTTGTTTTTGTTTGTTTTTTGCTTGTGTTTTTCTACGCCTTCGGCTTGTGTCTCCCCGCTGCCGATGGTGGCACCAGTGTGACTTTCTTCTCACTCTACCCTCCTCCTCCTTCTCCCCTTTTGAACAGGAAAACAAAAACAACAACAACAAAAAAAAAAAAAAAAACAGAATCGCTTTTGTATCACTCGCTCCACCACCCCACTCTCTCTTCTTTCCGGCGCCGTAGTTCCAACGTGTATACGCCTGCGCGTCCCTTCCCTGCAGCACTTTGCCCACAAAAGCTCGACGCAAGTAACCAGCAAGAGGAGTGTAAGTACCACTTTTGTGTCTTCGTGTATTCCGTCTCTCGGAAGGAAAGAAAGAAAGAGAGCCACCCGCTTATATTATCCGCTCTTCAATGGCTTTTTCTTTCTTTGTTTTTTTTTTTTCTTTGTGTGTGTGTGTGTGTGCCTATGGTTCAATCGGCTGAATTGCACGCAAAAGAAAAAAAAAAATGAGGGAAAAATGCAGTGCAGTAAAGTTATAATATGTGCTGAGCGATTGCACCCACCACCACCCGTACGGAAAAAGAAGAAACACACACTCACACACGCACACACACACGGAAGGAAGGAAGGAAGGAAGGAAGGAAGGAAAGAAAGAGGAGAGAGATGGAAATGGTGGAGGAAAAAGAGTTAAGTGCATCATTGGAGACATGCCCCAAGTCTACTCATACATTCGCTTTTTGTATACATATGCCATTTTTAACTTCTCCCCGAATTTGTCACTATTGATACAAAATTTCGCTGTTATTTGCCTGCCTATTCACGTTTCCCCTGGCAGCGCATCGTCCTCTCGTGTTCATTGAATGAGACGCGGCCTCATCAATCCATATTCAGTCCATTCGCTCAACCTGAGGATGCATTGCGCATCTGCAGGACAGATCTTATATGTCGCAGTACGGCCCTGCCTGAGTTGTCCATGGCGTGCCGCTGCGCTGACTCAGTCGTGGTTTGATGATGAACCAGTGTCCCCTGGGCATCATCAAAATCACGCAACGCCTCCGGCGACGGAAAAGAAGGAAACGCCGCTGGGTGACCCGTAACGGAAGCCGACTTCATGGGCACTGTCATGGGCGTTGGCAGTTGTGTCCAATTCGTCTCAGAACCCTCTCGAGGGATGGATCTCTTCGCGGTGTGTGCGTTTTCCATCCGCCAGTCGGGCACATCTGAAGACACCGCCGTTGATGTTGTTTGTACATGTGTTTTCGATCGCGGCGGTGCTTGAGCCTCCGACCACAGCAGAAGCGAATGCTCCGAGTTAGAGTTCGAACAAACACTCCCATCTAGATGCAATGACGGCATTGAGCGTCTCGTCAGTAGAGATGATGAAAGTGCCTCGCTCGACTGTTGTGTTGCCCCATTCCGATGCGCCTGGTAGGATGATCCAGACTTCTTGTTCGATGACGTTCGCGGCGACGACATATGTCTGGCCTGCGTGTCCATTCCGAGTTTGCTAGACCGCTCAGCCTCGGTCGCATCCCTCGGCACCGACCTCGCTGTTTGCGAGGGGAACCTCTGCGTCTTGTGTATTTCAATGGCCCGCAAGACTGGCAGTGGTGAAACGGGAAATTGCCTCCCTCGATGCACATCATTGAACGGAAGAGGCGTCTGCGATGTGGCAACGCTCTGCCTCACCTCAGAGGACCCCTTGCCAAAGGATTTCACTGGCGATGAAGCACCAGATCTCTTCTGCTCACGCACCTCCGAATTCTGCACCACTAAATGCGAAGAGATCACGTTGTCCGCTCTTGTCGGCTGGCACACCTCCGTTGCATGCAAAATCTGCACCCGGGGGGTGTTCATGCGCCGAGATGCGTAGGGCGTTGAATAGTCCATTGTAGCGGAACTAACCAGCGATGGTTCAAATAAGATATGCTCGGGAGCGGTGACAGAATCTGCTCCAGCACTGCTGCTACTGCCAATTTCCCCACAATTCACATATACTGTTGAATAACTTTCCGAATGCGTGTAGTCCGAGCATAAATACTCCGCGTCCTCGTAGGGGAATTGACCGCCCTTGTGGTTCCGATCTCCCTTTGAATGCGAGCAACCCATGCCTGTCCTCCCGCCCCCGCCCCCCACCCACCCCTCTTTTTATTTTTTCTTCCTTGTTGTTTGTTTGTTTGTCTTTCTCCCCCACTCCCTCAGAGTGCGTAATGGTGTACGTATCGCCCCACCCCCGTCCCCTCCACTTGTACACCTTTAAATTGTATTCCATGTCGCGGCGGCAGAAGAAGAAGAAGAGGAAAAAAAAAAAAAAAAGAAGAGAATGAAATACCAAATGCGCGTATACATACATACACGCATATACATGAATATGCGTCTTGTGATGCGTCCACGTCCCACCACCACCGCTGAAAATCCTGAAGGGCAAAAGAAGGTTTTAGGGGCTCAGAGGCAAAAAAAAAAAAGAAGAAAAAAAGTAGTTTACAGGCGAGTCTTGGGGGTGGGTTCCTGGTCTCGCTTGATTCAAGAGGAACGCCCAATGGTCCAATACAAACAGGGTAAACAGAAAAGAAAAAAAAAAAATGTCGGGGTCTACTCACAAAGTGGCTCTTTTTTTTGTGTGTGTGTGTGTGTTTTTTTGCGGTCAGGGGCTGCTGCTGCTCCCACCCCTCTCCTCGTCCTCGTCCTCGTCCTCGTCGTCCGCGCTCCCTGTAGGACCGCCTGCCGCGAGGAGGAGGAAGAGGAGGGAACACTCAGCGTGCGTGTATGTGAGCGACGGGAACACACACACACACACACACAGAGAAAAGAGAAAAAAGATGGAGGGAGGCATGATATAAATATAAAAGGAGGGCATTGTGGACGAGCACCCCCGCACCCCCGCACCCAAAGAAGAAGAAGAAAAAAAAAAAAACGAAAAACCCCCGTGTGTGTCTTTAGTTTTAACCCCCGCATCTCGTTGCACATTCCTTTCGCACGCTTCTCATGTGTATTTGTATATATTTACTACACGCCTCATATTATTCTCCGTCGCCGCCTCATGATGCAACGGAGAGGCAAGCACACATGTGAAGCCCAAAAAGGTAAGTCATACGTATGCGTTTATAAGTTGTTGTTGCTGTTGTTGTTGTTGTTTGTTTGTGTGATCCAAGTCCCAGTTTTCCGTCTTTTCTTTTCTTTCTCACCCACCACCCCCTCCCCCATCCATCCCTTCACCTCACTTCTGTTCCATATTCATTTCCATCGTCCGATTGTGGCACTTGAAAATCGATGACTTTATTGTCCCCTCTTTGCTTTTTGTCTGGTTTTTGTTGTTGCTGCTGCTGCTGCTCATTCCGTCATCAGTGCTGGTGCCGCTTCTGCTGCTGCATCTACTTCCGTTCCCCTCACCACCTCCCACCTACTTGTCATTACTCCTCTCTCTCTCTCTCTTCGCTTCTTGCGTCTGCAGCATCTTCACTCTCTCAGTAGTGTCGCTTGGCTGAGTAACTCTTTCTCCACGTCATATACATGCCAAGGGCCCATACCGGCATGCTGTTTTTGTACCCTGCATAGTGAATCGGGTTGTTGCCGTTGAACACGCCGCTGATGCGCTCCTGCGCCCAGTCACCCGAGGCGAGTTGCCGTGACATGATTAAGCGAATACCGCGCTCCACAGCAACCCTGAGAGTTTCCCGCCGTTTAGAGCCTGATTGGGTGGCATCGCCAGCCGCAGACATGATGGCCATCACCGCCCATGCCGTGTTCACCACCTGACTGCCACTCGGGCTGTCGACCCAGACGCCACGTACGCAGGCGGTGACGTCTTCGCCCCATCCACCATCGGCATTCTGGTGATCCAGTAGGAAACTGATAAGACGCATGCATGCCGGGTGGTTCGCCATGTCGACAATTTCGCCAGAGACTCGGAGAGCGCATGCAACAAGCCACGCGGCATATGTGAAGCACACAGCCCAGCTTCCGTAATACGACCCATCCGGGAGCTGCATGGCTAACACGCATCGCACACCCTCTCGGATTGCAGTGTTGACATCTGCCCTACGGTACCCAGGGTACTGCTCACGGAAGGCGGCTAGTGCGTGGATACAGCTGCTGCTGCACTCAGCGTAGGAGTATTCCGTCATCACGTCCTTGAACATGTCGGAACAGTTGAGGAGCTCCACGTATTGTGGCGCGCGCGTGGGTTCATACGAGGCCCACCCACCGCCCTTGTTGCGCAGGGAGAGAATTTCATCCACGGCGTCGCGGATACGGGAAACCGGAAACGGTTTGTATCGGAGCAGAAGGATGGCACGAAGACCCTCAGCAGTGCAATCTGACACCTGCCACGACTGCGAGCGAGTGCTAAAATTCCATGCACCCTTCGTGCGGTGGCGGTAAAAGAATTCGGCTGCCTCCGGGTCCTCCTGCACCTGTGCCCCATCTACGTAGTGGTGTGCAAGAGCCATCTCTTGTGGGTACAACAGTTCCATGTTGCAGGCACAGACAGACTGCACCGCAAACGACGTGTCCCACAGCTGCGAGCCGTTGTAGCCGCTCATGCGCATGCCCTCTGGACCCATAAAAAAGTAATCGTCCACCCGATCAAGATGGTTCAAATAGCGCCTGCTGTACTCGCCTTCGCGGATCCATGTGACAAGCATGTTCAGTGCCTTGTTTACGGGGCCGAGGCAAATGAAGTGCGTATTTTCATCGTCGTACGCCATATGCATCCACGCCACCTCCATGGCGTGGCTCCGAAGACTTTTGATGTGATACCGCTCGTAGACATTCATTATCCTTGCAATGAGTCTGTAAAAGGATGAAATAGGGGTGTAGCAGTCCAAGGCACAGATGTTGTTGCGGTGCTTCTCCCACGCAATCTGGCTGTACGGCTCCGTGTACAACTCCCTTTGAAGACTCTTCAGCACGGGACACGCTGGCGCCGACCACCGCATCCCGTACAGGTAAGAAAACGGCGTGAAAACGACGCGAGAGTGGCACCACATGCGTCCCTGCGAGAATGGCAGCCAATCAGGAAGCAGAAACATCTCCGGTTGCAGGGGATCGATGCCTTCCCAGGAGTAGAGTCCCAGAGTGCATAACCAAACTTTCCCCCACGTGGAGATGGAGACGGCGCCGCCGTGGCTACGTATCCACGCCCGTACCCGAGTGGCATCCGCATCATCTTCCGGAACGCCCATCAGACGCAGTGATACGTAGTTTAGCACGGTAGCAATCATGACACTGTGGCCTTCGGTGTGTTGACCAAAGCCACCGTCCTCGTTTATATAATTCCGCATGTATCGTATCAACTCGAGCCGTGCCGCCTCACCACAGCGACACGGAGCCTCATCCTTGTGCCGGTGATCTGCATACGGGGGGAACATCTTGCTCAGCTCCCCGCCAGCACAAATAAATCTCACAAAGATGATTCCAGGGGTGAGAAACAACGGCCCACTGTAGTCGTTTGGCCAGTGCCCCGAATATGGATCTTGGAGTCGAAGCAGGAAATCCACACCGTCCCGTACTGCGTCCTCAACTGCGGCACGCCGCTTCACCGGGCTTGGAGGCACAAGACCCAACAGGTACCGCTCCAGAAAGCGCCGCTGCTCTATTTTAATCGCACGCATGTCCAACTCCTTCACCGAGGCACCTGCTGCAGCCTCAGTCTGTCTGTAGTGGGCACCAACCATGGGGATGTCATTGGCTGGAATACACTCCAGCCCCGCAGCCTGCACCTTGCCAAGTCTGTTGCCCTCCTCTTCGTTGAGCAGCTCTCCGTAGTGCCAACGCTGGCGGCCATCCTCGCAACGCAAGTGCCAGTTCTCAAGCGGAAATTCCTTTGCTGCAGGGACACGAACCGGCCGAACATGTGGAAGACTTTTGTGTGGCCACTGCTCCTGGTACTCCCTGACAATCCGCCGATTACGTCGATCCAGCAACACCAGCAGACAGTGTAGGGGAATGAAAATCGGTGCAAAAACGAGGAGAAACGTGTACGAGCACAAACGCCATGCAAACGCTACCGCAATCGCCTGCACCCGTTCGTGGAGTGTTGATGGCGGCTTTGGAACCACGCTCTCACACGCAAAAGGCGCGCACGTTGTTGCGATGGATGAAATACTGCTCCAGCTGTCTTTTCCAGTCACTCTCGTCTTGACTGCACCACTGCTTGTCAAAGCTTTTGCCATCGACGCAGCAAGAAGAAGAAGAAGAAAAGGAAGACTAGCGACACACACTTCCTCTTTTTTTTTTTTCGTTCTTGTCTTGTCGTTGTTGTTGTTGTTGTTTTTGTTTTTGCTTCTTTCTTTTTTTTTTTTTTTATGCTGTTCTTGTTGTTGTTCTTGTTGCTGTTGCCTGACTGGTGGAGGTTGAGACAACCACTGCCAGGGTAGAGACTCTTCTTGTAGTTGTTAGAATACGAAGGAGGTCAAGAAAAGCAGCAGAAGCCATTCACACCACCACCACCACCACCACCACCAAATGACAACAACTAACAACAATAACAGTAATAAATCATGAATGACAGTCGAGGCAGCAGTGAAGGTATCATACATGCATGCATGTAATGTTTGTATCACAACACCAACCAACCTCCAATCCCGCAATGTGGCGTGTGTGGAGGGGGGCAAAAGAGAAAAAAAAAGAAAAGAAAAAGAAGCACACGTCGCCCTCTTCCTTCTTCATTTGTTTCATCCGCACAATCCTCTCGAGCTCCCTCGCCTCTCATCCTCATCGACAAGAACAACAAACAAACAAACAAACAAACAAAACAATATATATATATATATATATATAAGAAAAAAAAAAAAAAGACTGCTTCGGCAAAAGGGGACAAAGGCGCTGCAGCGCATATATATATATATATATATATGTGCATATATTGCTTCACATCCCCAGCTTCTCAACACGCTCAGTACCGGTGCTTCTCTTTGATAATCGTCACCCCCAACTTGCCATGAGGATCCTGATGCCGTGGAGGAACCACCTCGTCCCCGTTTTTGAGAGCAGCGCTTGCAGCAGCCATGCTGGAAGCAGCGGAGAAGAGCTCCGCCTCTGATAATGGGGCTAAAAATACATCAGGCTGCGATGGCGACTTCTCTTGCTTCAACTGGAAGCGATCAGACGCCTCCTCCACAAGTTTCAACAACACCTCACACGTGGGGCGACTCTCAGGCGAGAGCGCCAGGCAGCGCTTTGCAATGGCTGTCAACTCGGGAAGCTCCGGGCACTCCGGCACCTCTGGCGGCTCGGTGGCGTACTTGAGCAAATTGATTATCTGCTCCTCACTTTCAAACTCGTACTCGTACCACGGTCCCTCGGAGGAGAGCATCTCAATCAGTGCACACCCCACTGACCAAATGTCACTGGCCTTCGTGGGCCCGACGCTGGTGTTCGCAGCTGCGGAGCCGTTGTCGCTGCAACGAAAAAGCTCCGGTGCCATCCACCGCAGCGTTCCCGCCACGCGATACGTCGCTGCATCAGAGCTGTTGGGAACCTCTGATCTTCCAGCTCGGTCCACTGACTGGCTGTGCTGTTTATTGAGAAGTTTCGCTGTGCCAAAATCCGACAGCTTGACGCGCCCCTTATCGGTGATGAGTATGTTTGCCGCCTTCACATCAGAGTGCACAATGTTGTGCTGGTGTAGGTAGCGCAGACCCTCAAGCGTCTGTCGCAGATATAGGCAGATTACACCTGGACTCAGTGCGCCAAAATTGTCCAATAGATGCCGCAATGAACCTCCAGGCACAAACTCGAGGAGAATGTTGAAGTATTTCTGGTTCTGCGAGGAACCGTAGTACTGCACAATGTTCGTGTGAACAGCCTTTGACAGCACGTTGATCTCCTCCTGCAAGCTTCTGTACTGCTGGAGCACGTCCTTGCTCTCCGCGCTGCCAGCGGTTTCAGTGGGAAGGGGAACACGTTTCACCGCGATGAGTTTTCCGTTTGTTAGATTGATGCCTAGATACACCTCCGCGTTTCCGCCCTTTCCAAGCATCTCCTCACCAATCTTCCACTCAATAGTCTCTCGCTGGTGTGCAGTGGCACTGCCACCGCCAACGCCAACGCCGCCACCGCTGGCGCTACCACCGGGACGGCTGCTTCGGCTCCTTGTTGTTGTTGTTGTTGTTGCTGCTCCGCCACGTCTACCACCGCCGACAGCGCCATTAAAGTTGTTGTTGCCATGCGCAAACACACTCATTTGGCTTCCACTTGCCATGGAAATACTTCCAATGTCAGAGGAATTACGATGTATATGATGCGGTGTGCCACGCCTTGACAAACCTGGAGAATCAACCACCACCTCGCGCAGAGGCAAACCCCGCTCATCCGTCAGCAGGAATTGAAAGCCCAGAAAGAACCTGGAGGAACTCAGTCTGAACGTGATGAGGTCGTGATCGCGCAGCAAGCACGATTTCCCTTTGCCCACCTTCTTGACATTCACATACGTACCGTTGGCGCTGTTGTCGTACAACATGACATTCCAGTTCCCTGTGGGAAGTTGGAGGCCATTTGGGCTGGAAGGGGAGGACGCCCCTTGGTGACTGCCATGGGGGGTACCACCCCTGCCAACGGGGTACGGGTGCACGTTTGACTGCACAAGCTGCGATTGAGAGTGCGGTTGGCGAAGAATGGTGAACTGGATGCTGCTCACAAAGGTATCAGATGTTGTTGCGTGGCACTTACTGCTACGACCAAATCGAAACGCCTCACCGGGGAGTGCACGAATAAAACAGGATGGAACAGTCACCTCATCACTACTCCGAAGCAGCGCCCATATGGGCAACTCCTCAACGCTCATGCTGTTCATTACTGGAGACGTTGCGAAATCACTTGGCAAGCCGGAGTCTACCATAGAGGGCGTCGCAAGAAGACTCGACACCCTCTGCCTCTGTTGTTGTTGTTGCTGCTGAGGATGATGCTGATGAGGATGAGGATGGTCTGGGAGCAACTGTTGTTGGTCAACGTGGTGGTTTGGGTGAGAGGCGTCTCCGGAGGTTCTCCACCCTTTTTCCGCCACATCAAGAGGGCCGACTTTTCCACTATCAGCATTCGTCCCTGCAGAGCCCTCCATCAGCATTGGGCTAATCAGACGAGGCAGCGACGCTTTCTTCGACAAAACCGAACCATTGTCACCCAATGGTGTCTGCACCTTCCGTATGCCGCTGCCTCCATTAGCCAGGCTTTCAGCCTGCTTGCATCCTTCCTCCTCGTCCCCTTCACCTCCTCCATCGCTGGTGCCACTGGACCTCATAGTAGGCGTGTGGTCTGCATCCCCCTCCTCCTGGTGGTTGCCAAGCAGCACCGATGGCGACAAACGCAACGAGAATGAAGACGGAGTCTTCAGCGCAGCGGGAATTAATCCTCCAGTGGCTACTGGCATTTCGGTGTTTTCCCCAGCCGTGGCCTGAGCTGCAGGGTCGACGTCGCCAGCACGCTCGATTCGCTCCATCATCTTGACCACCGCTTCCGCGCGCGAGGTCGTTTGAAACGGTGCAATCACTTGCGTCACGCGGTTCACAAGTTCATCTAGCTGCTGCAGCTTTCCTAGAGTGCCATGAGAAGCCACCTTCCCGTCAACCGGTGACGGTGACGGTGACTCCGCCCACTGTATCTTCTTGCTGGACCCGTCACCTACAATTTCTCGATATACCCGCACAAGGTCGGTAACAGCATGCAAAAGTGGTTCCTCTTGCCCTAGATCACGCTGCTTATTCACATCGTGATCGGTGGTTGGGCAGAAGAACGAGTTAGCCTCGTCATGTATCACGAACAAGAGAGGAACACCCGCAGTAGCCCACGCCGTCACATCTCTTCCTTTGCCACCTACCAGCGAACTGAAATACCACGATGAGGCAGATGGGGACTTCTGCCTATGTTCACAGGCACCACTACCCTCTCTGCGGCAGCAACCCCGTGCCTCATGTGCGCAGCCTACACTCCCACAATTTTCTAGAGAAGCTGATTTAGCCTTTTCACAATTCCGCGGAGGCCACACAAGTCCAACAACGCCAGACTCCAGGGCTACACTTTCTTCCTCCGCAAACTCCCCAGTAAGTGGCTGCAACACCACCGTAAGAGGGGAAGACGAAAGAGACGACGGAATGTACAGAAAGGCGTGTAGGGGTGATTCCATCCACGTCCATCGCGGATGTCCTCCTGGTCGCTCCCCGCGTTGGTGATTGCTCTCCGGCACCGAGGTGCCAGTGATGGGGGTGGCGTGCACCGGCCAGCCCATCATGTCATACGCCAGTTGTCCCGTCTGCCGTTCCGCCACTCGACTCCAATACAACACCTCGCCGGTCACAGGATGTACTAAAAAGCAGGGTAGCGGCAGCCAATCCAGAATCCAGTGCTGGCGGGGCTGGCAGAGGATAATAAAACTATTCCCACCACTATCCCCAGACGGATGCTCCATCCACACGTCTAAAGAGAAGCTAAATGACCACAGCGGCGGGATGAGATGGTCTTGTAGGAGAGAGTCACCCAAGCCACTGCCTCTATGGTCTAAGAGAGAAACCTCTTGTCCATCAGTAGATGATGTTATTGCTACATGTGTTGCTGGTGCTGCTGGAGGAGGAAGCGATGGCGGGCGAAGATACTTCCCACGCAACAAAATGCGGCGCGCCCCGCTCTCACTCATGCGAGCGGGCGAGAGACAGCTCTGCACCGTTGAGTATTCGTCTCCATCCACGTCTACCGTCATCTCCACCTCCGATGACCGGTCTAGCGGGAAGGAGCAGAGCGCGACGCTCCGACTACGCACACCCCTCTTTTCACTGTGGTCACCACCCTCAACAAATGTGGAGCTGTTCGCCAGCGGAGAAGCAACCGCGCGAACGACTTCCATCACCTTGTCCAAGTTCTCCACCTGGAGTTCTCTCAGGACAGTGTCCAATTTTTCATTCATGAGATGTTTGACAGTCATTCCAACGCGCGCAGCAAAACTCACACTGGCGCCAAGAATGACATTGCCGCATGGGTCCAGGAGGAGGTATGGAGCCTGGAGATCGTGTGCAAGTGTGTCGGCTGTCGCGTTTGCGCGGTGTGGCACCTCGTTGTGTGTAAAATTCCCACTAAATTGCCTCTGCTGACGAGACGAGAGCATGGCGTTTGGCGCAAACGGAAAATAATGTTTCGCATGCAAATTGGGAGTCATGGGCATCGTCAACTCATAGCGAGCCAGCGAGGGCGCAGCAGAGAGAAGTGGCTGCTGCTGCTGCATCTCTCTCGGTCGTGAGAAGAGGTGAATCTCGTCAAGGACATTGTGAACTGCGTGGGAGTGGCAATTGCTGCCGTTTCCCTCGGGAACAGCCATCTCATCGCTCACTGGCCACACAACTGGAGCCCCACATCTTCTCCACCGCAATCGCCATTTGCGTCGCACTGCAACAACCACAGCACAGAGAAGTGGAGTCAGAAGCCACACCAGTGACAGCAAAATTGTCATTAATTCCAGTCTTTGATAGTGTGCCATCAGCACAGCGAAATGCACCAGCCCAACACCGAAGCCCAATAAAAACGAGACGTTAGTCGCAAAGAGAAACCAGAAATGCAGGAGACACATCTTCCATGCGATCTCCACAGGGTACACCTCCGCGGCAGGGGCCTTGTCGTCTGGGGTTAAAAGGCTACTTCCATCCCCGCCTGCCACCATCACGTGCGGAGATAGCAACACGAGGATACCGAGGATTAGAAATTCCAGTGCTAACAGTACATCGCAGCCCTGGATAGAGAATCTAGATATGTGAAAACAGCAAAGATGGCTCTCCCGAGAGAGCAAGCGATGCAGTTGCTGACGGCAGTGATCATTGCTGCAGCCCATTACCGGCTCCTCTGCGTCCCCGTGATGGTGCGGCAATAGTGCCACATTCTGCGGGGAAATCCGCCAATACAGGGCTGCCACCACAACACCAACAACACCGGCTGACACCATGAATAAGATGTGCCCTAGATTTGCCGACCAGGGCAGGAAGAAAAACGCCCCAGTGAATATGCCAGCCAGGGCAAGAAGAAACCATACCGGAACAGCAATAGCGCCGCTACACAGTGCGGGTACAAACACCCGTGGTGTCTCCGCCCTGCTTTGGTCTTGACCACCAACAGCACTTGTCGAAAGCATCACCATTAACGCAAACCAGAAACAAGACGCCTGTCGTATGTCCCGTTTATATTCGTCTGGTTTCCTTTTTTTTTTTTTTTCTGGAGGACGGCTGCGTTTTTCTTGTTATTATTTGCCCCTTGCCGTTCTTCTATTGCCTCTCTTATTACTGCTGTAGCGCAGTGTTCCCCACCACTACCACTACTCCCCGCCACTCCACCGGTGTGACTGGGTGGTTCGGTGAGTGATTGATCGATCGATGGATTGGTTGTGAAGCGACGAAGTTGAAATTGAAGGAGAAGAGGGAAAAGAAAAAGTATTCGTCCGTGTGTGTATGCCTCCCGCCGTCGCTGCTGCTGCTTTTGCAGGTGTTCCTGATGTCTCCACCCCACCCCAAAGAGCGGTGCCGAGGCGCCCACGCGTAAGTGTGTGGCGTGCACCGTCTGTAAGCTGACCAAAGCAGCAGCTGCCGCTACAAAATAATCGAAAACCACCTGAGGCGGGGAGAACTGGAAGGGGCAGAAAAATGGTTGCTCGTTTCTCACCTTCCCCTTCACTCTCGGCACCCACCCCACAGACAGTGACAGAGAGGCACCTTCTCTTTCCGTCCCTAATTCTCTCCTTGTATGAGGTCTTGTTTGTGTCCTGCGAACCGCAGGACCGCAGAGAAGCTCTGCGGCCTTCGCTCCCTCCTACTTTCGCTGCCCTACCGCCGGATTCCGGTGTTTCGTTTCTTCGCTCCAATCATATTTGTGGTGAATTGGAGCAAACCCGAAGATACAACACAGATAAGACAAGAAAGGAAGAAAGAAAGAAAGAAGAGAGGCGTCCTGCAAGCAGAGCGCGACTTGCACCAAAGAATAGCGCAGAGGCAACACCCTTCGGGGAAGCAGCGAGTGCATAACACAGCGATCCTTAACCAAGACGGTAAGCGCCTGCAGCCGAGGGGGAGGGGGGCACAGACAAACAAACGCACTCCAACTCAGGCGCACACACGTATGCACGGGCACAAAAAGCAAAGAGCACAGCAAGAGGAATAAAGGAAGGGAAATAGTCATCCACAGTTAGGTTACAAGTCATGACGAAGATCCTCCGAGGCCTCCGCTGCAGCGGTCCTTGTCGACATCGAATCCTTTGCAGATATCGTCTCTGCAGCCTCCGTTTGCGTCTCCGTGTATGATGCCGCAGTTGCTGCGTCACCCTCCGTGTCCGAATCGTGTCCCCTCTGCTTCTTGAGATGCTTCAGAAGCTCGCCCACGCGTTGCCGCGCCGTCAACCCCTTGAGAGCCTCCAGATTATATGCTTTCGCTCCCACTTCTTCTTGCTGTGCCTGCCACCGCTTACGCATCTTTTGCAATGCACTGAGCAAATGTTTCTGATGCTCTAGTGATTCCTCCTCTGAGAAGATGCCCAGTGGACTGACGCTCTTGTCGCTGCCACTTCCAGCGCTCAGAGCATTCGCAGCAGCCTCCTTGTAGTCCGATAAAAGGCGCTGCGCGAGTGTACCAAGAGGGGTGTGGGCCCTCTGAGGCAACTCCGAGATGAACCGCATCATACGTTCCATATTCGCCACCATGCGGAGCGGCGGCTGCTGCTGCTGCGCCTTCGCCAATTGATTTTCCCTCCATCGTCGTCCCTCACGAAGATACGCCGCAGAACCGGGGCGAAACACGAGAACAACAGGAACCTCCAGATTGACACGCAAACCGTGCACCGCCCGGCCTTCCTTCACCATTCGCTCCATGCTCTCCAGAAGTTCCAGTCGGTCGAGCGAGCCCAGAGCGGCATCGCGGCCAAACACGTGGGAGAACGGGTATAGGTCAAAGTAGGAGCATGCATCGCCGAGGTCCGTCACCGCCACATGTGCGGTGACTTGACCGCTTGACGGATCCTGCTGCTCCTGCTGTAGCCCCTTAACCGCAGGAAGAATCTCCTGCTGGATGAACTCAGCAGAGAGCGTCTGGGTGCTGTCAGAGGAAGCATTTGCAAATACCACACACCACCATTCGTGACCTCTCTCTATCAGCATGTCCTCGAGCTGCTGTGCGAAAGGGATGAAGTGCAGCAGCTCCCAAACGGAAGAGGGGAAAGCGGCAACGGAGTTTAGTTTCACTCTTTTTTCCAACGCTGCAATAGGGCACCCATCTGCCGCGCCGTGCGCTCTGCGGATGATGACATTGTGCTTTGGAACATTCACCACCACCATCATCATTACAACCGCGAGCAACAGGAACGGAAGCGGGAGAGACTCAACGGACATGGAAAACGCAGCTAGATGAAACTAATACAGTGCGGGAGAAGAAAGCGTCAGTTGATTGCAAAATTGTAAAGTCATGTGAAACCATAGAAGAGAGAAAATCGAAGGGGGAAAGCCACGAAACAAAACTTTTTTCGCTCAAACCAATACAGGTGCGACGCTCCACCACGCTGTTGTTCGGAGCGTAGCAAGGCATTTCGCTCGTTAATGCTGCTGCTGCTACTACTACCACCATCTGGGTAACCAACTGACTGATTAACTGACTGGAATACCAAACAAGAATAAAGAATAAAATAACCGTGTGTGTGTGTGTGTGTGTCACTCCATATGGCATTCACCCTCCCTCCCTGGCGATGCCGGCCACCTCTACGTGGTGCCAGGGACCAGTACCTTCTCTGAAGGGAAGCCAAGCGCCTGCACACCGCCCTCAGGGACGATGCAGGCGCTGGCTTATGCTGGGCGGGAGACCGGATAACGGACCTGACCATTTTGGTGAGGCGGTCGCTCGCACTGTGCGAGATTCTACCGTGGGCGCTTTCCCTGGCGCTGTGGCTGGACGTAGCAAGGGTCTAGCTCACTACATCTGCAGGCTTTTGCCGCTTCTATGTGGGGACATCGAGCGTAATCCTGGACCGCTGCGCGCGGTGCAGCAGAACGCGAATGGCCTTACAGCTGTGAAGCAGGCGAGCCTACTTGCCTTGGATGCGGACCTCCATATGTTCTACAGGAGGTAAAGAAGTCGCAGTCGGCTTCCCGCATCTGGAAGGTCCCGGGATACAGTGTGCGCTGTGGTCCACGGGATGGGCGTGGGGGTGGCACCGCCACCCTCGTGCGCCAACGGAGCGGTGTCCGTTCCAGGGCTCTGCCATGGAGGCCCCTCTCTAATGATAACAGCATAGAGGGCGTGATTGCGGAGGTTTGGGCGGGTAACACTCGGTTTGTGGTGGCGAATGTTTGCATTCGTCCGCCGGCTGCGGTTACCACGTCCCTCCCCACTCTTCTAGATTTCCTGGATGGCAGTCCCTCCACCATTGCGGGCGACATCAACCTGATGCACCCGCTGTGGTGGAGCGACGCCATGCAGTAGGACCAGGCGGATCGGTTCGTTGACCTGACGTTCGGCGCAGGGTTCGAACTGTTTAACCGCCTGGACACGGTCACTCGATCCCAAAGCTCATCGCAGTCGGTGGCTCTGTGGGCGCCAAAGCTCCTTGTTATGCAACTGGACCCGCGAGCGTCATTTAACGAGTTCAGTGCACAGGTCCATCGCCAATGCCACGCTCGTATCGCCCAGCCTTCCTGCATGGCACACCATACTCCTGCGTCCTTGCAACAGACGGAAGCGCCGATCTCCAGAATCAGACCTCGGAAGCCCTGTGCACAGACTGTCGCGGCACCTTTCCTGTGCTGGTTACCACGCGTGACTGCGGCACTCTGGCTTGCAGCTGCCGTGCGGAGAGCATCGCCCTTCTTTGGCGTTTGCAGGAATTCTTTCCATACCCGCTTCGGCATGCGCCGGTGGAGAGGCACGGTCGCTACTTGCGGCGCCCGACATCCAGGCAGCCCTCCACGCACACAGCGGCCCGCCGAGAGAGCGAGCTGGCGTCGATCTGCGATGGCATTCTGCGGGTGGATCATCCACATGCAGTTTGTCTGCGCACACGTGGGCCTCACCACTGACGAGGTGGTGAGCACGATCGCGTACGCGGCCGCAACGGAAGCGCTCTTGCGTCAGTTGCCACCCCATGCGCAGCTGAGAAGCAAACATGCGCGAAGACACTCACCGCTCCGCGTGGTGTGGTGGGAGATCTGCAGACCTCAGCGGAAACGATCGCGAATCCGGCTAGCGTCTGTCAGACATGAGCTGGTCGAGCCGCCCGGGTCCGATGCGGGAAACACAAACGCACTTCAGACGGCTGTTCTCCGCTGCGCCAATCAATGTCGTTGGTGCAGCGCAACCACACAAACAAAGGAACAGACACTCCAAAGCGACTCCGCGGTAGCGGACACACGCGCTCCTTCCAACACGAGGGCTTCTCGTGTTCCCGAGCGGCGCCGTCACTGCCCAAGAGCCCTTCGCACGGACACGGCGCTGCGCCCCTACTGCGACACCGTTTGGCCGGGCAGGAAAAGCAGAGGCTACCACCCCACATGTTGCGACCAAAACGCCGATCGACACGCTGGCGGCAACGCGTCACACCCAGTCAGGCGGTCGCTGCTTCCAAAGCGACACTCGGCGTCCATCGCTCTCGTCTAAACACGGCGTGTGTGAGGCCACAGGACCGCGTTTCTTGTGGCTGTTCCTGCATGGTGGGCGATTGCTTGTGTCTGTGGAGTCAGCATTCGCTGCTCCGGCACGTGGTGTGTCTAAACGCGGGAGAAGAAAAAGAGAAAAGGGCATTCGGGTTTCGAAAGGTGCGTGGTGAATGGTAGCAGCAGCCCTGGTTGAGACCTGGGTGATACAGACGCAACCCCTTGAAAATGTTGTGCATGTGCGCCTGCATGCCTAAGTAGTTGAAAGGTGGAAGCCGCCTGCGATCTTGCACGCAGAAAATTCCCTTCCCCCCCCCCCCCCTCGTCTTGCCATTGTTGCAACCTTTTCTTTTTCTGCTGCTACAACCACAAAAATAAGATAGAATACGGGCACAAGAAGGCTTCAGCTTGGTCTTGATTCTGAGGGCCCAGTCATTCTCTCTCTCCCTTTATTCCCTCACCTACAACTGCCGTTACTACTTCTAATGCCTCCGACAGTGGTACTGTTATTATTGGAATCATTGCTAGTGGTGGACTTCGCCATCAGCTGCAAGAAGCACAACACCGTATTTGCCCGACGTTTTCCATGCGGGGTCAACGCACTCGAGTGCTTCCTGCTTCTCGGTGGTCACCCCGACGCACCCTTCACTCTTCACCGTACGAATGACGCACACTGGCACAACGTGCACCGGCCAAAACGACGAGACAATGCGCTGGAAGCTTGGAGCATTTTCGTGCTGCTCATGGTGTCGTGGCGTGTCAGCAAGCAGCGCTGACACCGCTGCTGCAGGGGCGACGCGGTCCGCTGGCGGCAGTGTTGACAAGAATGCGCGACGGTCCCAGTGTCGGTCGCCAACAAGTCGACGGAAGTTGAGATCGCCTTTGAAAATGACGAGTGCAGAGCGTGGTGTGTAGCACATGCAGGAAGAAGAATACTGTTGCTGCTGTTGGAGCTCCTCCTCCATGAGCAACCGCTTGGTGTAGAAGAACGCATTGCAAACACGTGGTGGGAGTTCACGGTACTCACACGGCTGCGTCCACACCGCGTCGGCATCAATACGCAGCCTGCCGTTGTTCAGCGCCTCACGTACCAATCGCACAAAGGGCATGAGCGCCGCCGCCATTGCAGGCTCTTGCTGAGCACAACTCTCCAACTCCTGAATGAGAATCGAGATGTCTGGGGGCGTCACATCCGAGACGTAGTACGGCATGCTCTTCACATGTAGCGTCACACAAAGCGAGGGGTGGTGGTGCAGCACCCAGAGTGCGAAGGCGAGATCCGCCACACACTCCACGCCGACGTTGTCCATTACAATGTTAACTGTGCGTGGGGTTGCGCCCGTCAGTTCCTCCGCGCCCACGACGCGCCGCACGAGCTGCACCACCTCGTCCAGCTGATTGCCAACGATGCAATCATCCTGCTGCATGGCCCTCTTTAATTCTTCCAGGCGCAGAGTCACCACTGCGTCACTGTGTGAAGTCTCCTTATCCTTATTAACGGCACCATCACCACCGGCAGCATCGTTGTGTGTTTCCGTCCCACTGACGCCGTGCTCCTCCTGCAGCTGCGTGAGAGTAAACATGGAGAGGTCGACACCGTTGCCCCACAGCATCCAGCGTAGCAGCACACCAATGAACTCCTCGTCGGCCTCCCACGGCACGCACGCAAGCATGGGATATATTCTGAGACGCAAAAAACTGTGCAACACCTCGTGTTTCTCACGCGAAAAGATGTCGCGGTAGGACTGGAAGAAGCCGTTCGCCGGCACGCGGAAGTTGCCTCCAGCGACCTCGTGGTAACTCTTCCAGCCGCCCTGTAGCGCAACGCCGCGGGACACGTGGGCAGCGTCCTCGTCGCCTGAAGCAAGAAAAGACGCGTTGAAGGACTGCAGATGCATGGAACCCTCCCCCGTCACCACCGCACGCGGTGCAATGACGCAGTCCTGTGTCGCAATGGGGCTGCATATCGCATAGGGCGTGACAATGTTTGGCTCCCAGATTGCTGCGGTGTCCATGCTGTCACCACCACCTTCATTCTTTTCCTCGACCTCGGCCAGCAGCAGGTACTGCACGACGAGGTGATAAAAGTAGATCTCGCCATGGAGCCATGGCAACTGACCCCAGCGGGGAGCAACAGCAGACGAGCAGTAGCGCTGCTTCATCCACTCCTGCGCGTCCGTGTCAAACTCCTGCACCTGAGCGTAACTCTGCAGCCATGCTGAGAGTGGCTGACCGCCGGGAAGCGGAGACACAGCTGCATTGCCTCGTGTTGCCTCAATGAGTGCGCGGACCAACTGCTTTCCCGCGGCACTCGTGTGAGCCCCATTGTCCGCCAGCGTCCGACTAAGCACCTGCGGAATGCGCTTTAGCAGAGTCGCCACGCGAAACTCCAGCGGCCCCACGTCACGGAAGCGCACTAGAGTGGGGAGACGCTCTGCAGGAGACATTGCACACTGAAAACATTGAAGCAACTCCTTTGCATTAGCCCAGAGGTTTATCCTGCAGCAGCCACCGCCCTCACCATTCTTATCGGCGAGAATCTGATGGATTGGGAAGCCCCGTCGTGCAAACATCCAGTCACGCGGTCGAAGCATGTTCAGCACCGGACAGTAGTCATTCGCCCCATCACCGATAAATATAACAGTGGGGTCAATAAGGCGCGTTGTGTGTAGTAGTCGGGCAATGATGCGGCTCTTACACATGTTGGGGCGGTTGCGGGCGTTGCAGCAGCGGCAATCATGCCCACCAGACTCGTACCAAGCCAGGCGGCAACGTCGAGCCTCCCCGCCATCCGTGACATCATGAAAAGAATTGCTGTGAATCTGCGAGATGGCGTGACGTGCAAATGGAATGAGCACCGCAATGGCGCTCTCAATGAACACAAGATTCGCATCACTTGCGATGGCGATGTCCACATGGGGAGAAAAGGAAGAATATTCCTCTGCATCCTTGTTTCCTCGTGCCTGCTGCTGCTGCTGCTGCTGCTGCAGGAGGTAGCGGAACACCTCGGGCATCGCGTCATCCATCGTAACACTCTTCGCCACCGCCTCCTCGATCTGCAGCCGTGTGAATGGTGCTATGACATCATCTATGAGTTGCGTCCATTGCATTGGCTCCTTCGCCCGCATGAGGGAGCGCTGGTATTCGCCTCGACCCAACTGCTGCAGCACGACTTCATCGGTATTACAGTCAACAACGGTGTGGTCAAAGTCAAACACTACTAGAAAAGATTGCCGTCCTGCAGCAGAAGCACAAGAAGAAAAATCAGCCATCGATGTTCTTTTTTCACCCGCCTCTCTGAGAATTAAAATATGCCCTTTTTCGTATATGCCCTTCTCGCCTTGTCTCCGCCGTGTATGTGTCTTGTCTTGTCACTCCTTCATCCAACCAACGTCACGTGACAGAAGACATGTATACATTTATATTACAAGAGATGAAGTGAGTGAGCGAGTGAGTGAGTGAGTGAGTGAGTGGGAAGCAAACCAGAGCAACACAAGCCGATGACTCCACCACACGCACCTCCATTCAATGGTGGCATCTCTGTCTCCTGTCACATGCGTCTATTCCGCCACTAAAGTTCGCCTGCAGCTTCTCGCACAAATACAAACAAACAAACAAACAAAGAAACAAACAAAGAAACAAACAAGAAGACCACCTGAGCGCACGCCTCATCCCATAGCGGTAGAAAAGCGTTCTAAATTCTACTAATGCGTACACCCTCACCCTAAAACAATCCCCCTCGGATCCTGCACGGTACAACCCACGCGCTTTTCGTGCAGAGAGCGAATGCT